>OMLM01013976.1:43624-65860 GCA_900302695.1 Helostoma temminkii | reverse complement strand
TCATCCCCCTTTTTTTTTTTTTTTTTTTTACAAATGCATGATGAGTTTTGTAGTTCAAAAACTGCCATTTGCTGGTTTTACCTTGAACAAAGTGTATAGCGGTATTGATCTGTGCATGAATCTAAGCTAGCTCCTCAGTGTATCAGCATCCTCTCTTACACAGAGTAATTACCTCTGCATAAGAAGTCTTCTCCAGAGACTGCACTGGCATGTTTGTTCTAGCTGTTTCTATTTATTTCACATTTCTGTGGTAGCGTTACGTCATCCATTGTGTGGCTGGTGGTGAGACTAAAAAAAAACATTTCTGATGTCCTCAAAGCATGAGCAATATGTATGGTCACTTTAGAAAGGATCTTTATCTTGTTGAAGAAAGCATGACAATTATTCTGTTATCATAAGCACTGTAACATAAGAGATGAACCTTTAAGATTAAACATGGAAGGAACTTCTGAATGTAAAAAGTTCAGCATCCATGTGTTTCTTCATCTAAGTGATAGAAAAGCACAGTATTCACAAGACTGCATAAAGCAATATATGGCAAGGTAATGTGTTTGTAAAAATAAAGCACCGCGTTTAAAATACAATGTGTGCATGCATCACTTGCAGCAAAATGGTGGCTAGCAAAGATCTGGAAACACAAACTGAAATAGTGGAGCATTTAATCGATGCAGTAAGTCAGTAAGCTGTGCAACTCATTTGCTACAGAGTTTCTGTTTTTAGTCCTCCCTGAAGCAAAGTGTTGGTAATGAGTATCACAACCAGCAGTTTTGAGTTCGTTAGTCCTTTCCCATCTGCTTCTTTCCACCTGGACACATCAGTACGAGCAGTGGTAGAGGAAGAAAATCAGGGATCAGGGCCCAGGGTGGAAAACCTTGGGAGAACTAGTGGTATGCTTGTGGTGTGAATCTCATTAAAAAACCTGTCTCTGACATCTGAAGCATAATGGCCAATTATTTTCCTGCCACTTACAGTTTTCTGACCGAGATCTTTGCTTTGTTTTTCCTTATAAAGTGATCATGTAGTATTTCAAATGTATGTACATGCACAAAAGCTATTTTCTTTAAAACTAATTATGTCTTGCTCCAACCCTTCACACTTACTATGAAGAGGAAAAAATATGCACAATTTGACTGTGATGTTTCAGCACTTGAAGCAAGTCAGAATTTAATCACGACAATAGATCCATCTCTCATCTTCTTGTTTCAATATATTATAAAACTAAAATTATGTTAATACAAGGGTGGAGCTGCGTGTGAAAACGTTCCGGGCAGCCATTAGGATTAACAATGACATACAGCTTAAGAGACACTGGCTCAGATTAGTCATGAGTGTGAACATAACTTAAAGATATCATGGTCATTTCGGTATGTACACTCAGTTGCTTTCAGAACAATGTCCTTATCTCTGCTGTAAACATAAAGCTCCAAACAGAAAGCAGTTAGCTTAGCACAAACACAAGGAAATAGTTTACCAGTTAACCTGGTTATGTCCAAAAGTAACAAGGATAATCAGCACCTCAGCAGATCTTTTTATCACAACATAGCTTGTTTGTTTAATCTGTACATTAAAAATAAAGTGTCAAGACATTATGTTGTATCATCACCATGAGGTTGCACAGTGACAAGGAGTTACAGCCGAGAAATTATCAGGTACATGACTCCTTTGTGAAAGTTTTTAGCCTTTGTATTTTTTAACTGATTAAACAAAACAATATTATGAAACAAGATACTGTATAGTTCACACTACAAAAGCTGCACAAATTTTGATCTCACAGTCACCACACAAAGTAGGCTAAAAGAGCGGCAAGGTTCTACATACGATAAGCAGCTCGTTCAGGTAAAGTTTTAAAAGCCATCACTTAATGAGAAACCTGACATTATTCCCAATATTAGTGCCGCACATTTCATTTCACTTTTCACGTCATTGCCACCAATGTTTTTGGAAACACAGATACAGCCTGCTGTCAGTACTCAGCTGGTGCCTGACAAACTGTCCCCAACTGGCCTCCATGTGTGCATAATACATCAAGATGAGGGAAACAACACAAGCTGTGCAAAATGCTGTGTAAGTTTGACAAGAAAGGCCTATCACAAGCTGTATGAGACCGTTACAATTTCTCCAGAAAGGTAAAAATATTTCTGGCTAATAATGTGAAGAAACAATGATTTAGTACTGCGTGTCAGAAAACTTTAGGAGACATTTTTCATCAGTCAACTAATCACCCACCATTTATCTTTTAGATGCATAAGAGAAAACTGCGAGATATCCTGTGGCATGATGGTCATGATGTGGAAATTCATCAAAATGCAATGACAAAAGAGAAATGTCAATGTGTTGCAGACAATCTGTTGCTCTGAAGTTTCAGGTTGTCCTTTTTTACAGGTGAAAATAATACAACTACAGCAAACTGTTTTGTTTTCAAATGAAGGAATAACATGCTCATACTAATGTACTTTTTTTAAACAAACTTTTAATTACTAAGAAAAATTCTATCCATAGGTAGTTTTTGGAGAAAGGTGAGGCAGAATCTTATGTCTGCTTTCATAAGCTTTAAAATCTTAATATGCTACAGAGTTAACACTGTCCACCATTTCAATGACAGCTGTGAATAAATAGATCAGTTCATCTGATGTTTCCCTTAAAGAAAAGATGCATAACAATCCAACTCGTACGCAGACAGAGGCTCCTGTTCCAGTGTGAAAACCTCCTCTAAGTGAGTTCCTCCAGAGTTAACCGTCCACCTGATTCACAGGTTAGACTTAGGTCCACTATTTACTGGAATGGCTCTGAGCTCAGTTTGCATGCACAAGTACTCTCCGATTACAGCCATCAGTGCAATGCAGGCTACATTGATGAGCCACCAGGACAGAGCGGCTGGAAGATGAGCATTATAGATCCAGCAGCCGATCATATGGAAGAAGTGCACAGTGACTGTGAAGTCCAGGCACTGTTTGCCTCGGCGGATGAAGAACCACAGACCAAGTGCGCTGGGGAACAAAGAAAATATAATATATAAATATAAATTCCTAATTCCTCGTACAATATCTGAATCGCAAGGTGCTGGAACAATAGCATTTTAGCAAGATGTGTCACAGTTCTCACCTGGTCAGAGAGTTCAAGATGAATGCCATCATTGACAGTCTACCCTGCAATGTTGCAAAACCAAGGACCTGAAACAAAGAAACGTTTTAATTACCGTTTCAGGAATGTACAAATGTGACACAAAAACATGCTACACAGATGGATTATGTGATAACGTACTTCATAGCTAAAGACCTGGTCCAATGACCGGCTACTTTGCACGAGACTGTCCACTCCAGCCAACCAGAGACCCAGAAAGCTGTAGTAGATGCACTGCATCAACACAATCTGGCAGACAATGAGGACAGGGTCCCATATGTAGCTACGGAAGTGACTGGCCATTCCGGACTGATGTTATACATGCAGGCTCAAAAGATAGTAACAGCTGGTCCATCCAGTGTGCGATTTCAAAATCTGAAACACAAAAAGTTCTGTTAAAGAAAAACATTAACACAATGTAAATTAAGAAAGCCAACTACATTGCTGGAATGTAGACTGCCTTTAAACATTTATTTCACAATCAAAAATCCAGAAATACTGACAATGTAAAAACATGTCTTGTCATGTCTTTTTGTTTCAGCTGTTAAACAGCTTTTTAAACTGCTATGCACCCTCCTGGACACACAGGAGCAGTAGTTACAGAAAATGGAGTTACTACTACTATGAAGCATAGTAGAAAAGAGTGTGACTACCTCTCCTGCAACAACTCTGCCTTATTACATTGTCTTGGACAATACATTTCCGTAAGTATTTGTATTACTGATTTTAAGACTTCTAAGGCTCACTACAAGCCAGAATGTTTACCTCGGGCTTTAGGTCTCTGGCTTCACAAAAGAATATATGCAACAGAACACAAAACACGTAACATGAAAAGCATAAAATGAAGAAATCTTGTTGCTGACTAACTGTAAACCAGGACAACTCATTGTTAAGACAGTATAACCATCTAGCTAGTTTATAGTTTCTGTGTGACACTAAACATTTTTTTTCCATTTTGGTCTTGAGGGAATTGACACAGCACAAACTGTTTACATTAACCCTAATAATAATAATAATAACTAATCCTTGTCAATAGTCCAGGAATGTAATAAATGCAGTCTTGTCCCTATTTGTTTTCTATATGTCAGATTTATGCTTTGAATACCGATGAAAGGTAAAATAACTTTACTGCACTGGATTTTTTAATAGAGATATTTTTAGCATTATTTGTGAGTTTAATCTAATAACACAATAATAATGTATCAACGTGACACAAACGATTATCTTAATATAAATGAAAAAACAATTAAGCAAATACACAAAAAACTGCACAAATGTATGGAGAAAATCTGATTTTAAAAAGCTCGTACCAAATACAGCGATTAAAAACCGAGAACATCTGTATTACATCCGTTTAAGGTTCAGCTCGGCTCTACAGTAAAATATCAACAGTGCTATAAATCAGTGCTAACACTGTCAGACTGTATAGAAAAATGAAGGGCGCTTCTCCTAAAAACACATTAACTGAAAGTGACTGAAGCATAGTGCTAAAGCTAGCTCACCGTCCACTAAAGCATACTCTCAACCATTGGCAGATGCTAGCATTTAGCTAGCACTACTTCATGTGTGACTAGTTAGCTTAAAAGTCCGCTTCGTTGTGACATTAAATTCCGTCAAACAGAAAAGCAAGATTAACACAGACACATAACTGTGAGTGTAAACAACAGCTCCCGTCTGAGTTAAAGCTACAAAAACACGGACGAAGACCAACAAGTTACAGTGTGTTAGCATGGTTGTTTTGTTCTGGAGCAGCGGGTGAGCAGTTTTAAACAACACACAGAAAGTCCATACACACCTGACTTCTGGACTAAAGGGCTTCAATGTACCGTAGCCACGACAGTCTCTTGGGCTGCTTATCGTCTGAAAACTCCACTACTGGGCCTTGTTGTAGTTGACTAGCAACACGGAAGTCACGGTGATGAAACCGGAAGCAAAACTTAGCAGCTGACAAACGTAAAACACCCTGACTGCATTCCAGAGACTATCTTTACTGATTTTCATGCTAAATCATTTTTCTTGAAACAACTGCAGGAGAAAATGTCTGTTAGTTATTGTGTAATATCTATAACTGACCTGTCCAACAAGCACTTCAACACAATAAATGCTTTTATTTTCTTTTTGTGCATGGGTGACATTTAATTTGAAGAGTTTTCCATCTTAGCATCCGGGTGGTTGTAGTATCTTAAACAATAGTTACCGAATGAAATGAGAATCAAATATTAATAATAAAATCAAGTTATGAAAATAAACATGAAGCGAACACCGTCTGATACAAAAAACAAAAAAATACTATTGTTCTAAATAATAATATCCTTTGGAGGGCGGTAATGCTCCTTGAAATCAAGCGAAGAAGAAGAAAAAGTTCACATTTACACCCGAAACTTTACTGCCAGGAGGGCTTTTGGTTGTATAACATCAGCATTGGTATGTAAAACTTGTTTAAAATTGTTTCTCTGGCTAACATGAAGATTAAACGACGCATATGGTAGTAGTAGTAGTAGTAGTACTAGTACTAGAAGTAGTGGTAGAACCGCAGATAAACCAATTGATTAATGAACTACAGAATGTTAAATATGACTGCAGAGTATTTTAACCATCAGGTCAGTACATGTCGTCTCTTCTTGTGCATGTTGCACACAAAAGTTTGATCTATGCCACAATTTTCAACAGTAAAGTTGCCAGAAAATACTAATGGTAATTTTTATTTCACAAAGGCAAGGAAAAACAAAAACACTGTAGTAATATATTGTGTATAGCACAATGTTTAAAGAGGATGTGAACTATTATAAAATATTACTGATAATACATTCTTACGGAGTATGTACATTTACTCAAGTATTATACTTAAGTACATTTTTATGTTACTTTTACTCTACCACAAATCAGGGGAAAATATTGTACCACTCAACTACATTTATTTTAAAAGCATTTAACTAAATTACGTTTTGCAGTTTTAGATTCTTATAAAAAATATTACAATTTCAATAAAGTGCTGATGTATCATTTATGGATTAACTTAAGATGCTTAAAATATGTTACCAGATGTTTTAATTTATGTTATTAAAAGCATTAGATTCAACATTGTTTAACATACACTGTTCTTAGTGGAGTACTTTGACCTTTGGACTTTTAGTGAAATTTATATCATTTACTTAAGACTTTTAATTTAGTAGAAAAATTACAGGATATCCTTAGTTGTAATAGAATGTTTCTCTAGAGTAATACTTCCAATTTTACTTGATTATTGAAAAACAAAGATAACACAAACATGAACTCTAAGGTTATTGAGGCAATATGACATAAATAATATTTATGAAGTGAAATAATGTTTAGATGTGTAAGTCCCCACTCCTTTTCAGTAGATGGAGGAGCTGTAAAGTCTAATGGCCACTGGGAGGAAGGATCTCCTGTGGCGCTTTGTGGAACACTTAACATTGATCAGTCTCTAACTAAACATGCTTCTCTGTCCAGTCAGAACAACGTGTAGTGGCTGGGAGGGATTGTCCAGGACTGAGAGGAGTTTAGACAACATCCTTCTCTCGACCACAGTGTGAAGAGGGTCAAGCTCCACACCCGGAGCAGAACCAGCCCTCCTGAGTAATTTATCAAACCTGTTGGTGTTCATAACCGTCATACTTCTAAACTGTGTTTTACCCGTCTTTCTTTATCGTGGCTAAAAGGGTGAAAGCTAAACCTTACTATTCTTAGATTCTTGATTTAATATTTAACTGTGGCAGAGAACAACCATGTTTTACTAACTAGATACAGCATGAAAGTCAATTTAATGATTTTTTAGTGTTTGATCTTTACCTATTTGTATTTACATGGTAGGCGGAAGCACCATAATGGTCCTAGCATATATGAGGGTGAGAACAATATGGCAGCTAATAGAAATGAAGATGATGCCATGCTTCAGTTTACAAAGAAAATTGTCAGGTTTGTATCCACAGTAGGTAAGGAAACATACTTTAAAGTTTTATAGTGACCTCATAGAAGATCTTTGTAGTGTCAGTGTTTGTTTTTTTGTAAAGCCACTGGTGTTACAAGTGTGAAGTGTAATATGAAGTTGCAGCTAAAACGGCTTCACTGCTTCTGGGAAGCAGAGATTTCCACAAGGTTTAGGAGTGTGATAATGGGAATTTTTTACCCGTCCTATAGAAGGGAATTTGTGAGGTCAGGCATTGATGTTGGACAAGAAGGCCTGGTTCATCCCAAGGGTGTATTGTCGGGTGTAGGTCAGGCCAGTCAAGTTTCTCAGCACCAGACACACTCTTGAATACACTTGAATACAGCTGCTCAGCCAGGGAAACCCACTCCATGAAGCTCTCTAAACACTGTTAACATGAAGGTAATTCCCAATTGCTTCCATTTTGTTATAATAACCCCAACAGCTGGCAGAGTATTTAGTCATGAGGAAATTTCATGAATTTACTTATAGCTTATATGGTAAACTGTGACAGTACCTCCCTTGAATTCACTGAGACGACCCATTCTTTCACAAAGGTTTGTAGGAGCAGTCTGCATGCCTAGGTGCTTAATTTTATACACTTGTGCCCATGGAAGTGATTGCTTGAATTCAATGATTTGGAGGGGTGTTTAAAACTTTTGGCAATATAGTGTATTTTTCTAGGCATCTGCAAGAACTGTATGTTTTCTGCACTGTTTCCCTTTTAGTGAGCAGCTCATAACTCTGTCGGCAGAAATCAGCAAGGGTATTATTCTTTTGTCTGCAGGTACAGTTCGGTGGAGGAGCAGCTGCAGGCCTTCCCCTCTACTGACAGCTGCTCCTGTTCGTGCCCTCTTAGATGAACAGATCACCATTAAAGGTCATTTCCTGCCACCACATTGTCCAGTTACGGTGTGTGCACGAATGCACTCTGACGATGGAGACCTGTGGGAGGCATTCGCACATTATAATACAGATGCAGATGGCACTGTCAGCTGTGAGTTTGTAGCACTGTATGTTTGCATCATATACAACATAATACTTTATAATAATTTATTAAGAACACAACATGTCACCTTATGAACATACAACAACCAGATTGTAGAAAGAATGTCCCAATAAATGATGACCAACTGTTAATTTTATTACATTTTCTGTACTTTTTGGCAGGTATCTAAATATTATAACCTTGGTGGGTAATACTTCCTTCCCTGTTTCTTTGCCCTTTATATAGTGTCCAAGGATCATTCAGTCGGAGGTACGTATTTGGGTTGTGAGCCAATGGGACTCTTCTGGGGAATGCAGCCAGCTCCTGGGTCAAGAGATGGTTTGAGGCAAGCGATGAAAACAAGTTCACTGTGAAGCAGAGACAGTAAAGCCTGTGGTATCATACCTGTCCACATGAGCAACAGAGTTGCAGGATATAGAGGTCTCATAAACAGGAGACACTAATTTATCCTACTGTCACAAATGTTCATTACTGAACCCAGTGACAACGTGTGACTTCGTCTCAGAGATGAAACTCCCTCCAGATTTTGACTAGTATATTTTTTCCAATCAGCTTTCGTCGTCGCTTTATTGTACATCTGTGTGCACAAATATGTTCTTGAACGCTACAGGAAACAGAGACACATTGTCAAACTCAATTATTATATTATAAATTGGCTGATGACAGTTTGCTCACTGAACTGTGTTCTTTTTCACAGATTGAGGAAAAACAACGTAACGACTCCATACATAGTGCACATGTCCTTACTGGAGGGCCACGTTTCACCCAGCGAGGGACAGAGCTCTGAGCTGGCAGCTGTAACAGCTGAACGCTGGTACACGGCACCGGGCGTAAGGAGAATAGACATTCGTCAAAACGGACTTGTCGGGACGTTATTCTTACCCCCTGGTGAGAAGATGATTTGAAACATTCAATCACAGATTTTATAACTGAAACAGAAATGCTGTGCCCTTTTAACAGCTGATTTCCTGTAGGCCCAGGCCCGTTTCCAGGCATATTGGACCTGTGGGGAATGGGTGGAGGTCTGATAGAATACCGCGCTGCCCTGTTAGCATCCAGAGGCTATGCTAGCTTGGCCATTGCCTACACAGGGCACAAAGAACTACCTGGTCCACAGAACCGCATCAATGTTGATGATTCATATTTTAAGGTAGGATAAGAAGCAGCAGGAGCATACATTCTGTACTACGTTCATTTTTTTCTACGTCATTTAACCCAACACCTAAAAATGTATTTGAATTATGTTGTTTCTTCAAAATGTCCCATATATTCTGTTTGGACAGTCAGCGTTCCAGCTGCTTCAGAACCATCATCAGGTGTGTGCAGACAGAGTGGGGATCCTCGGCCTGTCGTTTGGAGGTTACCTGACTCTTCGGGTTGCCATTGATAGTGGTCTCAAAGTACGTCAGAGAAGTCTTTTCTTTGATCAGCATAGATACTTCTTGCACAGGAAATGTCATGTTTTTTTACTGTTAATTATTAGAAAATAAAAATCAAAGATGTGTTAAAAAGCAGTTAATTGTTAAATGTTTGTATTTGTGTGTTTGTGTCTCTTCCAGACATCCTGTTTGATTTGTATCAATGGCCCAGTGGGAAGTACTAACAAGTTCTTACATCTAGAGACATGGTAAATTGTAATTAATGATGGAGTCTGGTATCTTATATGATACTCACTGTTTGTGATCAGTCTGTAGCCAGATGTACTGTTGTAGTCTTCATTTAATTTATTAACAGTTAATAAATTGAATTTATTTAAATCTTAATTTATTAACAATAATTTATTATATGAAATTCTCTTCTGTGGTATATAATTTAAAATTTAAAGAAATTCACAGCTGCAGACACCTCTGCAGGATAATGGTTTTTCAACAAGGGCTGAAAACTAAAAGTGACAATGTGAGTTGCTTTTTTAACTCTTTATTTAGGGACCAGAAACACTGGACATATGACGATGAAGGCTGTATCAGCTTTAAAAATGTCTCGTTGCCTGCTAACCTCTGCCCTGAAAGCATAGTAAAGGTGATGTGAAAGACTATCTGCTCTCCCTGACACTACACCACCAACACACATTAAATACAACATCAAAAAACTGCAGTTTTTACAAACTATGGTTTCTGGTGCATTTGCAGGTAGAGAACCTCGTCTGTCCATTATTGTACGTAGCGAGTGAAGATGACCTGTGCGCTTCATGCATAGAGAATGCAAACCTGGTAGACTGTCTCATTTTACTGTATGTTACTGTGTGTTGTACTTGTTAATTGAACAGCTGTAAATTTAAAAACAATCTTTGTTCACTGCAATCAAAGTGATTTTGTTATTTCTCCTGATTGTTGCTATACAGGCTTACTGTATAAGCATGGCTGTTTCATAAAACTGATTTATTGGTCATCAGATCGAGGAGGCCCTGCGTGCTGCCGGTAAATCTGAGCTGTTCACTCGTTTGTCATATCCTGGTGCTGGTCACCTGATTGAACCACCTTATTCACCAAATTCAAGAGCATCTCTGTGGTCCCTCAAACCAAAAAAACGTGAGCACCATTCCACACCTGCAATATTTCATTTCGCCACATCCTATTTTACATTTTTTGTGGTTACATTACATTAAATACGTGTAATGAAGCTCTGGCTTTGTTTTTATTCTTCTGCAGTCATCATTTTGTGGGGAGGTCACCATGCGCCCCACGCCGCTGCCCAGGAAGATGCCTGGAGGAAGATACTGGACTTTATGGAAACCCATCTTAGACGTTGATTCTGTGGAGGACTCTGGCACTTGAAGATACCTCATTGAAATTCTTAATTTATCTGAGAAAGTTTTATGTGCATGCAACTGAAAATTGGTAGTTTTTTATGTAATGTAACCAAAACTTATTTGTATCTCTCAGGTTGCATCTTCTCCACAGGGGGGCAATACTGAACAACAGTTCAGCAACAGAAGATTACGCAGTGACAGTAGCAGGCCTGTTTTATGCCTGTAGATAGGACACGTCATGCAATGTCATACAAATATAAAATGCTGCTCCCCTTTCTTGCCCAAAGGAGGTGCAGGCTAAGCTGGAAGACGCAGCTCTACGGATGGATGCTTCAGTTGCTTCATATTATTGTGTCCTTGGCAAATATGTTCTTCATGTGTTGTAGCTATTTATACATTTTACTCTACGCAACAATTGTACAATTAACAAAAAATGTAACAACAATAAAGTTTTTTCAGACATCCTCTTTATTGACACTGATCACCAATTCAGACACTTTATCCTTCTTTTGTTCAGTTATTTGTTTACATGCAAGCTATTTACTACGTTTGTAGTTTGGGGCGAAGAGTTCGTGGCATGCTGAGGTGACCATGGCGATGAGGGCAATAAACTCTTTGAAGTCAATCTCCAGGTCTCCGTTCAGGTCAAGGTCCGCAAACAGCACATCCAGTGTTTCATTCTCCTGGATGTTCTGTGTAGTGGGAAAATAAAAAGTATATAAAAAGACTAGAAGTCTTGCAGCCAAGCTATTGACACCAGACAATAAAACAATGTATTGGAAAAGTTGAGGAATGTTAGTTTATCTCTTGCATATTTGCCGCAAACATTTGAAAATATGACATTTCCATTGTATGTTTTAATTACTCTTAAGTTAAAATGAATAGGGACAATGAATGTTTGCACCAGATTTCAAATGATTGATCAGCCGACTGATAGCTAGACCAGCCAATACTGATATTCCAGAGCATTCAACTATCTAATTTATATCAACACATATTGTGGGACACTGTTGTCTCAAACATTCGTAAAAAAGTAGCAAGTGCTTATTAAGTCAATATAAGTTGTTTTATGACTTAAAACCATTACTGTGTAAAGTGCCACCATACATACGACACTTAACACCATAACGCACCTTTATGAAATTACCCATCTCATTGTTGATAAGTGCTTTAAGCTCCGCTTTCCTCAGTTTACACTTATGACCTGAGTATTTGTGAAACACTTGGATGATGGTGACCATACCAGTCTCCAAACTTGACATACTGTCCTTTGAGGCCTGCAACAGAAACTTAAATTATGAGCATGCATGTTTAACTTGACATATTAGGTAGTCTTAATTTTCATTGTCTAAAATAAACAATCAATATTATTTACCTCCATCTGAAGAAATGCCTCTATCTTGTAAGATCTGAAATGTGACTGATGTCGACTGCCTCTCCCAGTTTACTGTGGACACTAAGCTGTATTGATCATCAACACAGAAGCTTCTCATCCGTTATGCACTACGTAATGCACAACTAATGGATGTTGGTGGCCAGGGCGTTGACCAAAATCCATTTGGTCCTAGAATGTGTCTTTTGACTGTGATTAAGTATCTCCCTCTGTCCAAGTGTCTCTGTGTGTGCATGTGTGGGCATGTATAAGCCTGTACAACATCCAAGCGATGGATGCATTTTCTGTGTCCTCAGTTCTGTAAAGTTTAGTGTATTCCACATAACGTGTAGCATATTTGGGTTGCAGTTAATAACAGTTATGGTTATAGGTAACAGAAAAGCAATGAAACGTCTTTAAAACATGTATTCACACATAATCCATTGTGAAGATCTGAAACAACTCCAAAAGGTTGCAAATGTTTATACAACATTTATTGCAAAACCAATAACAATTTTGTGCACTAATCATATCAGAAGATTACAGTGAGATAAAACCATGAATAGTTCAACTAATCATGAATTTGATTTAGTTACCCTGTAAACCAACAACAGCCACTTACTGAGTCCATACAAAGCATGTGAACTGACATCATTTGGCTGAGTAATATTCCTCTCACATTGATAATAGCACTCATTAGTGGTTGAAGGTTTTACTTTTGCTGAGTGGATCTCCACTTTCAAAAAGCACTAAAAGTGTAAAATATTAATATATTTGCAGTAAAATGTAGTTATAGCATGAAAAAAGCAGGGTGATGTCACACATAAAAGTGGGCTCACACTCACAGAGTGCAATTCTTCTCTCTTATATTCTCTAGATATGATTACTGGGGTGTAGGCTAATTAACCTACTTATATTTGCTGGCTTGATAATGTATTTCCTCACAAATAACACCCACCCTTATAGTTTGTGGTACTCTGGCATCACATCAAAATGAAAGCCATGGTAACTCTTCATATGGGGTGATATGGGCATGTGATAGCCAACTTGAAGGGGTCTGTGTCGTCTTCAAATGTTCTAGGGGCACAGAGCATAGGCACTGATCCATTCCTATAACCAGTGAAACTATAAAATATGCTATTTCCAGTTAAAGCAAGATGCTCTTTTACTACGCAGTGTTTAAGTAAGGTTTATCAGAACTTATTATATTTAAGGTAATTTCTCCTTTGCTTGAGTATTTTCTGTCTTCTCTACCTAATATTTCACTAGATTTCAGAGACAAATGCTGTACTGCATTCATTTGATACTTTTATTGATTATTTTTTAGAAACTGGCCTAATAATGCAAAAGAGAGTTCAATCATGAGACTTATTAAAGTCCAAAGTGAAATTCACAAGCTGCCAACAGTAGGTAAAGTAATCCCAGAGAGTCAGGGTCTCTCAGGATTAAAGAGAGGCAGAGGTTCACCAATCCAGGAAAAGCTGCATCTACAAATTGTCAAACAATTTCAAAATAATGTTTGCCAACATAAAAATTCAAAGACTTGGAATATATCACCATCTACTGTACAAATATCATCAACACGAGGAATCTGGAGAAATCTCTGTGCACAATGACAAGACAGAATGGAGGCGCATTAGTGCCTATGACAGCTTGCAAATCTGGAAAGGCACCATCAATGCTAAAAGATATACCCAGGTTTAAGAGCAGCATATACTCCCATCCAAATGACATGTTTTTCAGGGAAGGCCTTGCATATTGCAGCAGGACAATGCTGTGAAACATTCCTCTCCCAAAACTCCAGCAACTGACCTCCTCAGTTCCCAGACGGTCTTTTTTTGTTAAAAGAAGAACAGATGCACCGTGGTGAACATCGCCCTGTCCCAAATTTCAAAATTACCTACCTACTTTTCCTAAAATGTTCTTCTCAGTTTAAACCTTCATATGTTTTCTATGTTCTATTGTGAATAAAATATGTGTTTATGAGATTCATCATCATCATACATCATTGCAGTACTTTTGTAGAGGTGGTAAGTAACTAATCACATTTACAAGTACTGTACTTAAAACTATTTTAAGGTACTTGTAGGTACTTCCAAGTATTTCCATTTTATGTTACTTACAAGTTACTTTTTGCAAACATTAATTTCAGGGAGGATTCATTCAGTTGAAAGTTCAGTTGAAATTATCTGGAAGATGAGTAAGGGCAATTTACTCATTCAAGTAGCTTTTTACAAATAAGGTTTTTGGATGAGTAATGACATGTTTTGACCAAACAAGAAATACCAGTACTCAACTCACTCAAATAAATGCTAGTGTATCATTTATGCATGAACTAAATACACAAATCAGCCCTGCCTTTATCATCTATTGTTTCTGTTGTACAGTGCGTAGGCAACAACACATTTTAACACCTTTGAGAATGTGTGAAGCAGATCTGAACCAGTTTTCTACATTTATGTTAACAACAGAATTAAATTCAACATTGTTCAAAATACAGTGTTTTCTTAATGGAGTACGTTTACTTTTGTACTTTAACTGCACATTTAGAGCTTGTACTTAAGTACATTCACTTGAGCCTACAAATTGAATCTACTTGTAGAGAAGTAGTTTTCTAGGCAAACACTTGCACCTTTACTTGAGTGTTGAGTTTGTGTACTTTAAACACATCTGTACTTTTGGTACTTTATGTATTTTTGAGCTAATATTTTCCTCTTTTAGCTAATTTTGTGAATGTGGGACTTGTGAAACGGTATTTCTTAAGTAAATAATAGTATAAAAGAGTACTTCATCCACCACTATTTGATTTTCTTCCTTATACTTCGTCACAACATACATAACCTCTGTATATATTTTTCTAAACAAAGTAAAAATATATAAATAAAATACATAAAAATCAGTAACTGTGATGAATAAGATTTCCAGGCACTGACGGCTGACTTTTGAATTTGCACTTGAACGCAACGCGGCGCCGCTTCCTGTTGTCTTCTCCTTGTGAAACGCACCGTGCTCGCCGTGGGTGCGCTCCTGTCCGAACCTTGTGCTTGTCGTCCTAGATGTGAGAGGACCGTCCGCCCTTCCTTTCCATAGGAAACTCGCACTGACGAAACGCAGCCAGAGCAGACGGTCTCCGGTCTTAATTAAGAGCTTTAACACCGCCGTTTGACTGGATCCGTTGGTCCCACATCATTTCTGTCACGCTACTGTTTTCTGTGTGTGCTGCCTGTTTGCCGAGCTGCCGACACGGACAGACGACAGGAAAGAAAACAAGAAATTGGTGAATTGGTAAGGTTTCTCTAATTTCACTGTGGTGTTTTCTCCTGGCGTTTAAATTCCTTTTGCTGCATTACTTAACCTCCTCAGTGCGAAGCTAAACCCCATCGCTCCTTTCTGCACAGACGTTATGAGCAAATTGCAGCTGGTGGAGTGAAGTTACCATAGTTAGAAGTCAAAACAACGAGATTCACATTATGTGGGTATGTTTGCCCATCCTCAGAGAACATACAGGTACTGCAGCACATTACTAATAGTACTCAGCAGTGTGTACTCTGTAGTTTCTATAAATTTTGCTGTGCTTTGTTGTATTTTTCCACCTCATAAAGTCACTGTATGATTTATAAACACACACACACATACACACCTATCTATCATCTATCTATATATAGATATATGTATGTATATAGATATAGATATCTATATACTGTGTATATATCTATATATATAGTGTTTCTCTGTATTTCTGTGTTATTATTTGGGCATTCATGAAATGAAAGTGTTTTGGGAGCATGAGCTGCAAAATGCGTTTGACTTCAGCGCAGAGTGTGATGGCTCATATGCAAAGACCTAAAACCACATCCCTCTCTCACACTCGTCTTTTTTCAGAAATGCCCTGTTTTCATTTTGAGGCTATAATTAGCTCGGTATGTGTAAGGTTGACCTGCCTCGTCTCTTTTTTTGTTCTCTCTCACACATGTTTTACATCCCTGTGTGGACTAAATCCTTTCTACCTCTCTCCAGTTTAGGCATGGCTGATCTGCTGAGGCTGCTGCTGCAGGTGGCTGAGAAGGCGGCTAACGTGGCCCGGGTCTGCAGACAAGAGGCTCCCCTCTTTCAGCTCCTCGTGCAAGAGAAGACTGGAGATGACAAGAACAAGAAGTTTGTGCAGGACTTCAAGACGCTTGCGGACGTGGTGATCCAGGAGATGATCCGACACGATGTTGGCGCTCAGGTAGGAAGCGTCAGTGTGAAGTATGTTTTTAAAAAAAGGGGGACTGTTCTGATTTTTAATTACACCGTATCTCATCTTTTGTGCAGTTCCCTGAAATGGTTGGCTTCATTCACGGAGAGGAGTCAAACAAGTTTGAAAATGGCCTTGGTAATTAGTCAGCATTACACAACATGTTCTTGCTCTGTCCTGACTGCGTTTTCATAATTTAGAGGTAAAATTGGTCATATATTATATTCCTTCTTAGTTCCTCCTACAGTTAGTTTATCAAATTTAATGTAATCAGACAAACAAACACAGAAGACAAGCAACTCCATGGGCCCCCAGACTCACAGGGGCCTCCAGCACTACCAGAGTCACTTCATGCCAGTTTGCACCACTAAAACACAGTATGAACAAAGGCAGCTCCCGCGCTGTCGGCTCATCGTTTTTATAAATGAGCTGCTATTATTGTTGATAATGCTCAACGTTTACCTCTTTAATCAATGAGATGTTTCGTCTCTAAAAAATACGCTTCAGATTACTGTAAGGACTAAGAAGAGCATCAGTTCTTTACATTTGAGCAGGACCAGATAATAAAGTTTTGCTTAAAAATTATTTAAACAATTAATTAAACAATATTTGCAGATGGCGGCTGATCAGTAGTATCTGTATAATTAATAGTAATAACTAAACGCTAGACGTACTAAAAACACATTTGACGTAATGAACTAGTACTTGAGCCTCATCGTCATTACGTGATCTTTGCTGCTTTCTTTGTTGTTCATTTCACTGTGTAAATATTTAAAGTTAGTCGCTGTAAAGTAATCAGATGATCCTCGTGGACTCTGTGTGACACCAGGAGAGAGCGTGACTGTCACTGTGTGCGGCACAGAGGAGGAGACCGCGGCGCTGCTGTCCACAGTGCTGGACGGTGACCACACAGCAGCGTCTCCGCTGGCTCGAGCCATCCACCAGAACCCAGCAACCATCGACACCAGCACAGATGGTCTGACGGTGCCTCTGAGACCCTCTGAGCTCGGCATCTGGATCGACCCCATAGGTGAAAGACTTTTCCTCTCTGCTCCTGTGAATTTATCCAGAAGCTGAAACTGAGCTAAAATGTTTGTCTCTGTTGTTTTTAATCAAGATGCCACCAGCCAGTACATACAGGGACGAGAGGAGGTGCTGGAGGAGGGCCACCTGTGTCCTTCAGGTCTGCACTGTGCTTTGGTTCTGATCGGGGTTTACCTCCGGAGCACAGGCGAGCCTGTGATGGGTGTCATCAACCAGCCGTTCCACTACAAAGATCCGGCAGGTGGAGGGTAAGTTCAAACAAACGTGACATTTGTTCTCGCCTGTTCTGATTGTATTCAGCCAGAACTCAATAACTTCAAACACTGTAATCAGATGTGGCTCGCTTTTTTGCTGTGATAAAGTAAAATGCACAACAGGAGAGTGTTACTCACATCCAAAAATTAACTTAAAACTCGACAGGTAAACAAAAAGTCAGAGACAACCACTATGGCTAGGCTGGTGTGTGAGCCCTGAAATTGTTTTGCTTGTAATATAATTTGTTTAAGAGTAAAATCCTCATCAACCCACTGTTCTGTTAAATTGATGAGAGACAGTGGGCAGACACTGCTGATCCAAAGCAGCTGTTACATCCTGCAGCAGGCTGAGAATATGTTTTATCACAAAGTCACGTACTTTCTGTTAGGAGGGACTGACATCCCTGGTCTCCAGGAGTTGAGGAAGCAGCAGAATCTAGTTTTTCAACATGTTTGACAAGTACGAGTACACAAGAGCAGTATCAGAAGTCAAAAACTGCAACACCTAGAAAAATGTTGCTGGGAGGAGAGACAAAGCGAGGCCCCCGTGTGACTGCAGATGACCTGCAGGATGGTGGACCCGACACAGGAGTTCAATTCTGTAGCATTGATGCACAAACAGGGTTTTTATCAAAAAGTCTGCATAACAACATCTGGAAACAAGTACCAGATGGTATTTAAACAATGAGTGAACTTTGCTGCAAACTATTTGCTGGACAAAGAAAAAATTTATTAAAAACAGTCTCCTTAACTTTAACAGTATCAGTCACACGAGACTCGAGTTGTTTTATAATCTAGTTCTGCTGACAGAAGAAGCTATAATTGAGTTTTTAACTCAACTGTTGTTGGCAACTGTTGCAACTGAGCCCGAGGGTGGAAATATTCTGATTGGGATTATGTGGCGGCCAGAGGCACAGGAAGTGCCTCGTGGATAAAGGGAAATAAAATATCTGCAAATTCCTGATGCAAATGTCCTGCAGTCAGTCGTGAACATGAAAGAGAAAAGAGGTTACACCAGGACAACCATCCACAGCAAACCTCAAAATCCACCATAAACCACTTCCGAAATCATAAGCCAAAGTTTTTCCAACATCCTTCACACTCCACTGACTAGTTGCAAATCTTAAATATGTTGTGTATGTAGGACAGCTTAAAACGATCCCACAGTCTGAAGTGAGAGTGGGTGGAAATCCCTAAATCAAGAATAGAACTGGGGTTGTACTTTTTATCTTCAAAAATCAACAAAATAAAAAATCTTACATGAATTCATTCATAATTATCATAAATTAAATAAAACCCATTCTTAAAATTAACTAACCATATTATCTGAACTAAATAATCTGATTATGTATTACACGTCTTTGTTTTTGTAGCTGTACTGTTTGTGCTGTTCACATTCTCTCTCTTTATCTCTGGATCTCTTTCTGAGCCTCACACAGCCAGAGCTCAGTCTGGAAAACTTTAAGTGACGAGCCTGAGAACCCTACACATCAGCAAGGGTTTAAACCACACAGCTCCAGAAGTGTTCTGCATAGAGAAGGTGTCTGTTGTCTTCTGTGTCACCCCTGTTCTCACTGTGTCATTGCCTGTTTGCATTCACAGCTGGAGGGGGAAACACTTCTGGGGTGTGTCCTGTGGTGATGTCAACGTTTGCTCACTTTCCAAGCCCAAAGATGCATCCGAAAGAAGGCGAGGTCTCTCTGTAGTGCTGAGCTCCAGTGAGAAGCAGGTAGTAAAGGACACCCTGACTTCACTGTGCGGCCCTGATAATGTGATGTACGCCTCCGGAGCTGGCTACAAGCTCCTGTGCGTCATCGAGGGCCTGGCGGACGTGTACGTTCTCTCAGAGGGCAGCACCTTTAAATGGGACTCCTGCGCTCCTCACGCCCTGCTACAAGCCCTCGGAGGGGGAGTGGTGGACCTGAATAAAAGACTACAGTCCGACTCTGGAGCACAGGACCACCAAGCAGAACTGACTTACCACCAGCCCAACACTGAGTGTAAAGGAGCCGACCTCTGGGCCAATAACGGAGGCCTGGTGGCTTATCGAGACTGTTCTCAGCTCGAAGGCATCGTCAGGGCTCTGAAAGGAAAAATGTAACCAGCACAACCTGAAGCGGTTATTATTGCAGATATTATAATAATCATGTTTCTTATGTTAGAGGAAAGAATGTTTGGGCCATAGGACGAAATGACTTATTTACCTATACATAATCAAGTTTTATTTTTTCACCAGATGCATATCCAAGTGTTTATTTTGCAGGGAAACCTTCAGGTGTGAGCCAAGTAGTATTTGCAAACACTCTCATTTTTGTCTTTATCAGACGTTTCCAAACTGTGATAAGGACTAAAAACTATTTCACAGAACAAAGCTTTACTGAACCTGAACTTTGAATTCAGTAAATGAATTTGGCATTTAAGATTCAGATGTTTAGAAAGCAAACATACATGTAAAAGTTTTATGTAAAGTAGAAAACATTTAAAGCAAAAATCTGAAAAGGCCTGTGCAAGTAAGAGAGAATTCTACCGTTTAAGTGTAAAAGCCAGAATTACAATGTTTATCCTCCCAGGACTGTCATAAGCTAATACAAGTAAAAGTTACTGAGTGTATGACAGAGGTTGTTTGGGAACCGCTGACCTGTGTCTCTCCAGATGGAGAGTGGACACAGGTCAGTGCAGAGGACACAGATGGTTTAGATGATCACAAGAACATTTTGAGATTTTCTTCCAGTAACTACAACTCATTATCTATGAATTTTGTTTAGCTCTGACATTATAAGCATATATTAAATTTTATTTGTTTTTTAACTATTTGTCTCTGTTACTGAAGAGAAGTTGTCAAAGTTAGGATGAACGAGTGCTCACTGAGGAACGCTTCACTGCCAGAGGAAATGTGGCATCACTGTGTCAGACCGATCTAAAGGATTTTTCTTGGATTTACAAGAATCTTAAGTGAAACATGAGATTACATTTTCTACCCATCTAACCTGTAAGAGGCTTCAATACATCAAGGTGATTAAAATTCAGGTTCCCGCTTCCCTGAACGTCTCAGAAAAAAACTCCTTTTAAGGAGCAAAGTGATGCACATACTCTGCCCTCTTCCCATGGCCATTAGTCAGTAAGGTCAGAGAATGAAAGAACCATACGAGCTGAAGCAGTGACACGGAGAGCCCTCTTCAGTGTGGGTGTACAGTAAAATGAAATATTGGGACAATTTGAAGGATGGGACCTGTGCAGGTCGTTCTTATCAAGATGATAGTAATGTTCACATGTACAGAGGTGTATAAAGTACACAAAAGTATTTTTCTAGAAAAACACTCCACTATAAGTAGAAGTACCGAAATTTTTATACTCAAGTAAAAACTAGTAAAGCACATTATTGAAATTTTACTTAAAGTACAAAGGTAAAAGTACTCCACTAAGAAAACTGTATTTTAAACAGTGTAGAATGTATTGACAACATAAGTGTGGTCCAGATTAGTTTAAGGCTGAAAATTATAGTGAAAACAACAGTGAAGAGTCAGTGAAGGTGGGACTGATTTTAACCACCTTATGCAGTGACAGGGTTAATCCATAAATCATACGTCAGTATTTTATTAGTTTATAAAGATAAACCTAAACCTGCAAAAGGTAACTAGTAACTGATGATGTTAAAATAAATATAGTGGAAAAATAACACTGTAGCACTGTCGTCTCACAACTAGAAGGTCCTGGGTTCGATTCCCAGGTCGACCAGATCTTTCTGTGTGGAGTTTGTTCTCTCCGTGCACTCCAGCTTCCTCAGTCCAAAGACATGCAGTCAAGGTAATTGGAGACTCTAAATTGTCCATAGGTGTGAGTGAGAGTGTGAATGGTTGTTTGTCTATATGTGGCTGCGATGGACTGGCAACCTGTCCAGGGTGCACCCCGCCTCTCACCCGATGATAGCTGGGATAGGCTCCCATGACCTACTACCCCTACAGGGACTAAATGGTTCAGAAAATGGATGGATTGAGTAAAAGTACAACAATTTCTCCTGATTTGTAGTAGAGTAAAAGTAACATAAAATGGAAAAAATCCTGTAAAGTACCCCAAAATTGTACTTCTGTACAGTACTTGAGTAAATGTACTAATTTCTTACCACTTCTGCATGTGTAACCTTTTTTTATTTGTTATTGTATTTGTTTTACCTTTGATATGCATCGTTATTAGTATTGTAGTATTGTGTATACTGAGCACAGAATAAACATTGTGCAGATAGGAAATCATCTTTTATTTTGAAAACCAGATAAAGCAGGGGAACGAAACCCAACAGTGATATTTCAAAACTGTTTGCCAGCCAGGGAACTCGCCTCATAATTCCCTACAAAAAAACCCTGATGATTGTCAGATATTTTTTGCAATATTTCTGCATATTCCATTAAAAGAAAAAAGTCTGGAGTGTTGCCGCTTCCTCTGAACTGCTACCTTTAACATACATCACATTCTCAAGTTCTCAAAAAAAAAAAAAAATTTTTGTTTAATGT
>OMLM01013976.1:0-43604 GCA_900302695.1 Helostoma temminkii | reverse complement strand
GTTTCCAAGACAGGGACTGAAAAAGATATTTGACAGTATTTGGTGATTTAAATTTTCTGATGACATGGATAAAAAGTAAATTCCTGGATGTGCAAATAAGACCAAAAAAAAAACGTTGAATAAGAAAAGTACTTCTGTTGATTTCCCCTGATTATATCACACAGAAACAATCAGAATTCAACCCTTGTGAAAATCTGAGAATCAAATTGTACTTTTTGCTTGGCTTTATTCTTCCTTTAGCAAGTTTTTACTAGAATAACCTAAATCCATGATAATCTTAATGTGAAAGGTGCTTTGAGTTGATTCCACTTAACAACAAAAAAGAAAAAAACATTTTAGTTCACAGCAGCTGATTCCTTATCAGGGAAACTGGTTGAATATGAGAGGAAATCAAGTGGACACATGACAGCAAACAACATCCTGCTTCAGCGAACTCAATATGTGCAGCAAGAGCCAAGCACACGACAACCTACTTTATGAATGACAAGGTCATTAAAATAATTTGAGCACTTGAGTCGTAACTAAAGTGTGTTAGTTGTGCAACTCACGTTTTTCAAGAAATCTGTCAAAAACAATAAAATTCTACCAAAAAAAATTAAAAATCTTAATTTGCAACCTCCTACTCAGCCCCAGCTGGTGGAGTCTGGTTAGGCTAATCACAGATCACTGTTTAAAAACCCTCTGATGTTATTACAAGGGCGGGTGTGCAAATTAACAAAGAAAGAAAAAAAACAAGCATGGTAATTCTTATCGTTTGTCAGTATAAAAAAATCCTTTATCAAATGCCTTATATATTAATACAGTCTTACAATCTTCACAACATATCAGATGTGGACAACATTGAACCTTTGATGCAAATTAAAGTCTAATTTTTATGCCAAAAAAAAAAAAAAAAAATCAAACCCAAAACATAGACATTTATGGTTGTGTCTCTTTGTGTGGTTACATACAGAACATGGAAAATAAAACTTGCTTCGATTTAGGTAAATTTTTCTGTGAATCTGTGACCTTGACATTTTGAAAACAGAACTAACTGGAAGTTTAAACCTGCGTTCAAGAAAACACGAGCTGACACATTCCTCACAAGTCTGAATTTAGTTAATGATACACTGGCAGGAGCCGCAGAGACTACAGATGGATGGAAACAACTGACAATTGACCGTTTATTTTTACATTTATTTCTCCATGGTAGATTTTTTTTAACCGACTTGTCCTGAGCTGAATGGCGTTCATAACAGATCACTGATGGAGAAATCTTGGCTTAATAATCTTTAAATCATCACAGCTGACACAAAATGGCACACAAATGTTGTAAAAACGTAAAACAGAACAGTCAATTATAACTCTATGAAGCATGAAACATACTGCTGCTTTTGTCAAGATACTGCAAACCTAGTAATGATAACATTAACAAGAAATAATAACACAAAACATATTTAAATACCCGACAGGTTTGATTCAATATGTGTAAATCAGCAGAATTTCTGGTTCTTCTTGTTTCTGTACTTCGTTATTACCTGTGTAATAGGTTCGGTTACACAGGATCCACAGGGGGAAGTATAAATTTAGTCTGTGGTCTTTTGAACAGTGTTAATATATATATATATATCAACATTTCAAAATGTCAAGGTGTCACATTGAACCTGTGCTCTAATTATAATGCTAATCTGTGGCTGAAACAAACAGCAGGCAGAGTTTAGCACATTTATTCTAAAAATCTGAATGGTAGGCCTAAAGTCTCTCCAAACTGGTAATAGTCCGTCATATGGGATGTAATTCTCTGGTAACTGCCACACAAACATCACTATAAATCCTAGCATGGCTCACTCTGAATGAGTGGACAAAGTGTTTGACATTTCGTGTCCAAATATTGTAACAACTTGGACAGAATAGTGTCATTTTTTTTTAAATTTTGAAATTGTAAATGTAAAATTAGTTATGTATTAGTTTTTCAGAAATTCCTGTTTGTTTTGAACTTTGAAAATATGCATGAATGCGTCCTGTCTCAGTGCAGAAGCATGACTGCATGTGACTAAGCCATGCATAACAAAACTCTTGCTGTGTGTAAGCCAACTCCCAGAGAACAACACATCGCCCTGACTTAACAGTAAAAACTGGCCACTCTCAGATCAGCTCACCGAAAAACTCTGGCTAGTGCACACAACTTTTCCTAATCTGCTGCTGTTTTAGTAAATTTAGTTCAGCTCGACTAGTTTGCATTGATTTATTTGTGTAATCGTGTGGGTGAAGTGCAGACCTAGCAGTGGATCCACATATCACTAACTTGAAGCTGCCAAGACCTTGATCTTCATGTAGATTACAGTGATCCAGTCAAACAGACTGCGACCCCCTCCAAATGACCGAAGTCAATGTTTTAAACTAACCTAGTACAAAACATTAACAACAGAAGTGAGATAACTGAGGTGTTCAAATTGCGGTGGATAAATCATGCATTGCAAGATTTGGCAGGCTGTTACGGAAGGAAAATATTTTGTTACATCTTCCTGGTACAGATTTCAATGCCAAGGCTACAGTTGTCTTAAAGACCAACACAAAATAAGGTGAAATGAAACGTAAAGCACCATCACTGCCACCTCTTCAGCTCTCCTTCAATACTTGTCTTCGGTTCCCAGGCTCCTCTGCGTGATCAAGTCTCTCACTCCTCTGGCTGATCTGACTGCAGCCTTTACCTCACGAATCTTTTCCAGTTCAGATTTTGGCATGCCAACAGGCAGGCGAGAGACAAACATGGCCATTAATTACTGTGTCCCTGTGTTGCTATGTTGTTACGCTGAGAAGCCAATTTCACCTCTGGAAGGGCTTCCGGACTTTCTTCCTTCTCCTGGGGGGTTTGCCGCTTTCAGCCCATGTCTCGCTGGATTCTGCGCGGTGACCTCCAGGCATGTAGAAACCTGTCTGGCTCGGTGGAGGAGAAAATGGGGGTGCTGTAGCACCAGGTGGGTGATGATGGGGTTGACCAGAAGGGAAGAAGCCCCCATTTGCAGCCATGTCATTAGGAGGTCCTCCTTTGAAAATGCGGTTGAAGAAGTCTTGCAAATCAGCGGGATTGGTTGGACCTGTGGTGTGTTCTGGGGGCGTCCTGAAAAAGTTTTAAAGTCATAAATCATAAAGCCATAGATTATGGCCAGATGTAAAGGCATTAAAGGTGTGATATCTATATTTTAACGATAGATTAAACTCATTATCACATAAATGCACAACACAAGAGGGAGCCACACACAGCAGGATGCTGGGACACTACATAAAATGTTAACAAAAACTGAAACCAGTGAATTGTAAATCACTTTAAAACCTGTATTTTGATTTAAAATAACAGTTTTTAAAAATATATATGCTCATTTTTAATTTGATGCTGGAAACACATTTCTCATACGTTGTCCTGACATTTTTGGAAACTGCAGTGGAAGGAGATATTTTGTCAGCAGAGAGCAAAAAATAGAAGACATTATATTTCAAATTTGTACAAGTTATGAAGAACATTACAACTGCACTTCTATGTCTTTGTCATGTATATGCAATTTAAACCTTGTTGTTTCACCTGAGGGCACATACCTGTGTCGTGCGGCATTGCTGTTGTTTTTTGAACCAAAGGAGATGTGATATGGGACACGATGGGTGTCAGGAGAAATACGAATTCTTTGGCAACCAGCCCACTCTAACAATTGAACACATCACAACAGGTTAAAGAAAGAAAAACAGTTAGAAAAATACAAATAACCTGTGGAGGCATCAAGGAGGAGTGATAATGTACATGCTCGTGCAAACTCCAAAATATTGCCGATGTTCACCTGTAATATCATAGACTTTGCCATCCATACAGGCAAAGTATGTGATGCGTAGGCCCAACATGCTCGACTCAGCCCACAGGTCCCCCTCCTCAGCACTATGGCAACGGTTGCATTCAGCACAGAACCGGGCCTCAGCAGGTTCACGATCCATCTCAAACCGCCTGCGCACACACGGGTCACAAAGGCAATAAGACTGTGGTTTAAGTCCACTACATGTTAATACACAATGTTTCGCTTCAACTGAGGGGATGTTTCAGACACTGGTACAGTTAACATGATGACTGGGGCGTGTAGCAACCTACTTGTGTTTGCCTTCACATTTGGTGCACATCATGGTGTTCATGGCTTCCTTCAGGTCATCCTGCAGTTTAGTGAGGAACTCATTCATGGACTTTGAGAGCTCAGTTGCCGCCATACGCTTCCTGTGTGGGAACAAAACAGTCCTGTATTGTAACATTACAGGAGTTTCCAGTAATGGGCTAGTAAGGATGATATTATTATATAATGTATTTTAACCTTTCTGGTATTACGATTTAAGAAAAAGATAGAATGATGATGATGATTGAATCTGTGTTTGTATTTGTGAAAACAGGCTGATGTTTTTGATGTGTGTCCTGTGACAACCACTTTTCCTGTACACTCACAACTCATACTCTCGTCGTGTCTCTGGGTTACTGACAATATCCCAGGCAGCTCTCAGCACTTTGAACGCCTCTCCAGCTCGTGGGTGTTTATTCTTGTCTGGATGGACCTGAAAGAGAGAGGACAGAGAAAAAGGTTGGATGAGTAAAGAAAAAAGAAATCAGGCCTTGATATAATTTATTAGTCATTACTCAAGTCACCCAATAGTAACATTTTAAATACATAGCAGTTTTCACACACCTGGACAGCCAGCTGTCTGTAGGCCTTCTTCAGCTCTGCCTCGGTGGCATGCACCTCCACACCAAGAACTGTAAAGGGGTCGAGCTCCTCTTCTGGCACCTCAGACAAAGCCAACAGTCTCTCAAGTTCCTGGCCCGCCTGGCCTCTTCCTGGTTTGCCAGGTGACTCAGGCGTGGATGGTCGTACATGGCCATCTCTCCTGAACCAGGTCCGAACTCTTTCCAGCAGTGACGCCACGCTCTTCCAAAACCTTGACTCCTGAAAAGCTGTCCCATAGCGTTTTCCTCTCTCTCCACCAACTCGGACCAAAACACCCTTTGTCCAGTGGGACCCGAGAATCACTAAAGCACAGAAAAGTCTGAAACAAGATAAGGCAGCTGTCTTTACCCACTTCACTACCCAAACAGTTTTATCCACCAGGTCTGCTCCGGTACATTTAGTCCATTTTAGAATCCGATTCACATCTGCCTTCATCCCAGGTATATCCGTGATCTTTACAAGGAGCTGCTGGCCAATATTGTAAAGTTTCACTCCTCCAGCCTCCACGCCAACTCCACAATTGTGAGTTAATGTGACAATAATCTCAATCATCATGTGGACACAGGAGATGCACCAGAAGCTGAGAGACTCTGACAGCATCTCCTTAAAAGCCAAGACAAGCTGTTTGCCTGTCCGCCTGCGGCTCCGGTTCTGTTGATGATGGTGGTGGTTACGTCTGCGGGCCTGCTTGTGCCGGCCACCACTTGACATAACATTTCCTTTTTGCATGGGGGCAAAAGAACTTTGACTGCTCTGCTCTGAGACCAAGCCACTGCTCTTCAGTTTGCACCTCCTTCCGCTTCCCATGTTCCTCCAACCGGACTCTCCATTCATGTGCTGCTCCTTTGCAGCTTCATCCTCTTCTTGATTTATAACCTGTGAGTTCTCATGATCTGCAGTGCTATCATGCTCATAATCATCTGAAGCCTCCTCAGTATCCTCTTTGGCCTCCGCAGATCCACAATTCTCTGCCTCGCCAACGTCAGAGTCTTGTGGAGTGACTGGGTTTGAGGTGTTCTGAGGCTGGAGATAGGCCATTTTGTCCTCCTGCTCGCAGGCATCAATCTGTCTAGCCTCCCACTGACTAAATGCGGTCACTGTGGTGGCATCGCTATCAAGGGTCTCCTCGTCAGTGTCTGTAACACCATCCCTCTCCCTCTCAGCTGCTTCCTTCTCCATGTTGCTTACAGTTGTTTGACTGAAGTGCTATGAAAGTGGAAATTCATGGAAGATGGTCCACTATCTGTAGCCACATTTTCCCCAGACTCTCCAACAAGTGAGACTGGGGGCTCCAGAGGGTCAGTCTCAGGTCCAGCATATCAGCAGACACTTGCAGGTGTCAAAAGGTCTCACAGGTCACATCATGCACTTGACTGGTACCTGTAAATCAACACAGAGGAATAAACTGGCTTTAAGAGATTTGTCCACACTATTAACAAATTACTGGTTTTAATATTTCTGGCTGTATTAATACATTGTTCAAAATGCCGGGGAAAATCAAGTAATAAGACAGTTTCCTGGCAAAACTGTAACAAAGAAATCAAAAATTTCATTCACTGGAGCCAAAAACTGACACATGCCTGATTATCTTACTTACAAACCAGAAAATGTACAGTTACTGCATATACCAAGATTACAAAATAAAATTACATAGACTGTGGTGGGTCTTATGTCTATCACCCATAGAGTCAAGTAAAGGCAAAGTCAACTTTTGAAATGAGATTTCTCTGTTTTACATCATTTGGACTGTTAATTTGATAAAACTTCTGAACATTTGAAGACATCAGCTGGAGCACATGCTCTTGAAAGCATGCTATCAAAAAGAAAACTACACATTCATTCATAATAAAGGCAAGATTTGTAAGGGAAAAAGCTTTAACTTTGCAGCCACTACTGAGGAGACATTTTGCCACCACTACAATTCAGACATGAAGAAAGGAATAAACTGGAGTAATGCCACGCATTAATGATCAACCTATATGGCCTTATCAGTGCAATTGTTGTAGAAGCGACCGTAAGTTAACTAAGTGAGGCCTGGTTTGACACGTACATGTGTAACAGTGCACTGCAGATCACATTCATTACACAGATCTGTTGTTTGCTAATTCAAAGACTTTAACAGAGTGTTTACAACGTGCTACAGTGACAAACCTTTATGAAAAGATAAAAAACAAAAAACAGCCATTTGCAAACGACCAGTCCAGTGTGTTAGACTGGGAGTCCGATTAAGTATTGTACCATATAACAACATATGCTTTAAAGGCGGCTAATGTTAGCAGAGTGTTAGCATGAGGAAGCAGCCAGCCAACAGGATGACAGACAGGCACTACAGGGGCTAATATTAGCTTGCCTCTGGCTGGCTAACCTGCCAGAGTTTTCACTAAATATGGTCTCAAATGAAGAAAACCCGACAAGTCAGCAGCTAGACGTTAACGCCTTTATCTAGCTAGCAATAAGCCAACCGAGCAGCTAACTGTTAGCTAATAACAGTATAACGAGCTGGACTAGCTAGCTAATATTAACGCCTGTTTCCTTTTTCTGTAAAGCTGGACGAGTAACCTAATGCGTGTTTTGGACACCGGACGACTCAATTTAGTAAGAAAACAATATGCATTCAAATAAACTTGATATGATATATATACCTCCCAGATAAGTGTGTAACCTTGTTTGTTAACAGACAGCCAAGTGCCCGTGTTGTTTTTTATAGCCACTTCTTCTTCTACTGCTCTTTTCCTACTTTTTTGCGACTTCTTCCGCCTCCTGACACTTCTTCTTCGATGATTTCTGTCTCAAGTAACAGAAGGGCTCTACTGCCACCTATTGTTTCTGATATCGTGTGTTGATTTTCCTTAATAAATGCAGTAAAACACAACCCAACCTTTAATTTTTTTATTATAAACTGACCACTGTACTAAATAACACAGGATACCACAACCACTTTACAGTTTATGAGAAAGTGCCCCTTACAACTGGACCAAGATACCCAAACTTTGTGGTCATTTTGCCTCTGTTTGAGGTAGTTATTTTTGACATGTTATTCTTTGTATTTGTTTTCCATCTCTGCATGGCCATTTTTGTTTTTGTGGTCACTTTGTGTCTGTCTGTGCTCATCTTGTGTCTGTTTTTGGTTGTTTTGCACGCGATTGTGTTTGTTTTTGTCTCTGTGGTTGTTATGTCCTGACTGATTTTCCAACAAGAAATGTTAGGAGCTACTTCAAACAGAGGCTGTGGCCCAGTGACCCCTGAGCCCTTTAGGCCTCTACATCTGTAGAGTAATCCAGAGAAATTTTTAAATGACTGTCAAAGCATGGTTTTTATTATGAGTTAAATACGCAGGCCCCACAACCAACAGTCAAGTGCTAAAACCCAAATAACCCACATATCACTGTCTACATAACCCACTCACTAAAAATTGCTTCATGGCACAGATTATGACTCAAAACAGTTAATAACACACACCGCTCACCTTCACATTTGGCTGAGCAACATAATCCTGACACCTATCATCAAAGGTCAATCAGCTAGCTTCAGAGGAGTATTTTGCAAGCTTATGAAACAGAATCATTAGTTTCAGTAGTAGTAGTACAGGGGTGCTAGGTGCAAAGAGTAAACCTGGTTTGTCCACTAAAGACATGATCTTTTATGAATTATATCACTTAGCTGATGTCATTTGGGAAATTTAGCTGCCTATTAAACATTGTATAGCAACTGAACAGAGAAGACACTGAGTCTGCATGTGCATGGCCACAAACTTAGAGATGATACACAGTTTTAGATTGAAGTACCAAAAACGCGTTGATGACGTTGATTCTGGCAGGTAGTTTGTGGGAAATGTCCTTTAAACTTGCAAATAACTATAAAGCCAGAGTTTTAAAAACTACTGGAGTTTCTCCTTCAGAATAAATTACGACTATTCGCCTCCTACATAACAAAGAAAATAATACTGTAACACAGCTGAGTAAAATCACCCCTGTGCATGGTTTTTTGTACACGTCTATTGCTGGTGTGCTGACTACTCGTCTGGGGGTCTTTGACGTGGAAAAACTCTGGGAACCCCCAAAGCTTCTGCATAATGGACAGATCTTGAAGACGCAGAGGGTTAATTTCAAGCCCCCACCACCACCACCCACATCTCCAATTTGAAAGCCGCCTCTCTACCGGGAGAGGAAGGCTCTTTTTCGGTCAGATGGCGTGCTGCAGTCCGCCCCCGTCATTCTCCAGCCCACACAGACAGCAAAAAGGCAGCCAGCAACCAATACGGTGCGCCGGAGGAGGATTGCTGCCAGTGATTTCAGACGAGGTACGACACGCAAAGGGGATTTACTACGCCAATCCGAACCGGGGAAGCTTTCAGCGATAGGTAACAGGGTAAGAAACGAACAGGACAGTAAGTGCGATGCGCCTTTGAGCTGGGTGTTTTCTACCAACATCTGGCTCATACATCGCTTGTCTGCCTCCAGTCGATGGTCAGATGTTTCTACTTTAGTGTGATCTAAATGTAAGCTTAGTTTTGTGAAACTGATCAAGCGACATTTAGTTTTATTTGTTTGTGTTATTAGTTCCACTCCGGGAGTACCGACCTGTGACATCGGTGGTTGGAGAGACACCTTTGCGTAATTACGCCGGTCTCTTCTCTGCACATCCGTCTACCTGACTTGAAGAAGGTAAGAGAGAGTTAACAATTTAGTCATGTAGGAAATTAAGTGGAAAAAATATATGTAAAATTGTTTGTAAGGCTGTTCTGCTCCAAAGCATGATTAACTTCTTATATTAATTTACTTTCTTCAATTCTTCATCTTGATATAATGAGGATGAAGAATGAAATATTTAGAAGTATTTATATTATACTGAAGGTGTAGTCCAAATGGCAAAGTCTTTATCTAAATAAATAACTCGTTCAGGATTTCTCTACCTGCAGGTTCATGTCTTTCCTTTCTCCTGCCTAAACTTTCCAGTGCTGTGTGCCATGTCTCTGCCTCGCACACTTGGGGAGTTGCAGCTCTATCGGGTGCTGCAGAGGGCCAACCTGCTGGCCTATTATGAAACCTTCATCCAGCAGGGTGGTGACGACGTGCAGCAGCTCTGTGAAGCAGCCGAGGAGGAGTTTCTGGAGATCATGGCCCTAGTTGGCATGGCCACCAAGCCACTGCATGTGCGTAGGCTGCAAAAGGCCCTCCGAGACTGGGCGGCGAACCCTGCCCTTTTCAGCCAGCCAGTCTCTAATGTTCCTCTCGGGGGAATTCCACTGTTTAAAGTTGATGGGACGGGCACAAGTGGATCAGCAGGTGGGCCCAGGAAGTCCGTGAGCAATGGGCAGCCGGGATCACCATGTGAAAGAGAGGATCGCTCGTGTCTTACTCCAATGCACAGCGGGAGCCCAAGAAGCCCCTGCTCCCAGGCCTCCCCACAGCCACCTGACACACACTACAGAGAAAAACTGTCCCCCATGGATCCACACTGGCTCAGCCCAGAGCCAGATGGCAACTGCACGTTGGCTGCTGCATCTGGAATAGAGGAGGAGCCGCCCAGCCCGCCTCTGCTGTCAACATGTCCTCCTGGTCCCTCCACATCACCGAGCCCCTCGGCTTCTTTTGCTCCCACAGCTCTGTCAGCCTGGCCCGGAGGACAACTGGACGGAGAGACGGTGAGGGCAGTGGTGGAGAGTGTGGAGAGACTCCTCAGGACCCTGCCCAGGTCGGATCCAGCAGAGGTGAAGACTCTGCTGAGAATGAACAAGAAGATGGCAAAGACAGTGGGGCACATCTTCAAGATGGGGTCCCAGGATGGAAACAAGGAAGAGGAGATCCGAAAGTACAGTCTCATTTATGGGCGCTTTGACTCTAAGAGGAGAGAAGGCAAACAGCTGACACATCATGAGGTAATAGCACCAAAGAAACAGCCGAGATGAGAAGTTGATTCACTACAGTCACTGAACAGTTTTAATCATAAATAAAAACACAAAACATTTCAAACAAAGACGAGTGCGGATGTCATCATCAAAGTGTCCATCTCTCCTTCACTCAGTGCTTTTCATCCTCAGTTGATCATCAATGAAGCTGCAGCCCAGTTCTGTATGCGTGACAATGCCCTTCTGCTGAGACGGGTGGAGCTCTTCTCTCTGGCTCGGCAGGTGGCAAGAAAATGTGCCTACACCTCCACACTAAAGCATGCAAGGTAAGGGCGCTGCCTGTAGAGAAGAGTGATGTGTTCACCAGCAACCGACGATCAGCACACCTCGCACCCGCAGTGTATTGATGTGTCCTTGTCCTCCAGAAGACAGCTAGAGCATCAGGAATATAAGTGTTAACATAAAAATCTAAAACCATCCATATTCGCAGCACAGCAGCATGTCATAATAAGCCACATGTGAATGAAATAATTTCATATCTTACTGTATTCAGCATTTCGTACATTCACCAGTTGGTTTAGATGAGTCATCTTCCCACCATCACTTTCAGAATGAACCTGGATCAGATCACAGTGGGAATTAAACTCTGGCCTGTGTAGTGGTAGGTTAATGAGCTAATATTGCCACACAGGAATACACAGACACCTTTGTGTTTGTCAGTGTGCGCACAACATCAACTTTACAACAACTCTAGTCTGTTCTGATTCGTTTTGATTTGATGATTAAATCTGAAAGCAAGTCCACTTACTAACGTTCTAAAGATTGAATCCTCAGATAATGGAGAAAGACCCTGTACGTTGATTTCTTTCTGAAGTAGAGTTTTCACTTTCAGTTGGTTTAATGGTTGGTTGCGTTTATTTCTGCAGAACAAACGCAGATGAGAGCAGCGTTCTGTCCCAGAAGAGAGCGAGACATGAGGTGAGTCTTCAGAGCAGCACTGCCACAGCCAGTTAATAGCGCTCACGTGGAGAGTGTGCAGATTAAAGTGTGATTCTAACTTGTGACACTATGTGTAAACGTGGCCAAAGCTCTGATCGCTTGCCACTTGTGTGAAGTGGTTCATCAGCTCTGAACTGACAGTGACGTATTTTAGGTAATTGTGCCCGAGAGTGTGTCGTCGCTTCTCGGAGTGGAGGGCTCAGAAGGCTTGACCCAGAGGGCAGACGATGACAGCTTATCAGCAGAGAGCCTCGACAGTGTATCGCACGGTAAACACCTCGGATATATACTATAAAAACATTTTTTTACTCCAGCTCCTACAGTAAATCAGCTGCACTCCAGACGATCGTCTTCTTTCTATAGAACATTAAGACACCATTCACATCCAAATCTCTCCTGTTAGACATGGGCTCACAATGCAACCAGTCTCCATCTCCTCGTCATCATACCGACACCTCCAACCCTCCCAGCTGGAGTCGCCATCTCATACAGCAAACTCTAATGGACGAAGGCCTGCGATTGGCTCGGATGGTGTCACATGATCGGGCTGGCAAGATCAGCCTAGGCCCAGAAGGAACTCACTCCACAGGTGACTTTTCAAATAATGATTTAACAGCATTATGTGCTTAATAATGGAGCCAGAATAAAAGTATGTTTTGTGATGTTTGCTCATCTTTGTGGGGGTTAAAGGAATAGGTCAACATTTTGACAATTTATTTACTTCCTAAAAGAGGTAAATGAGAAAATTGATATAATGGTCATTTATGTATGTACATATAAAGCTACCACCAGCATCTAGCTAAGCTTAGCTTAGCTTAGTAAAAAGACTGCAAGCAGAGGAAACAGCTATCCTGACTTGTCCAGAGGTAACATAATCCACCTGCAAGCATCTCTAAAGCTCACTCATTATGTTATATCTCATTTGTTTAATCCTTAAAACAACCAGGTAGGCTAAGCTAACCAGCTGCAGGTGTTAGCTTCATGTTTACCACACAGAGCTGAAAGGGGTGTCAAACTTTATTCCAACTCTCTGCAAGAAAGCAGAAAAGTGCAATTCTCCAAACTATGGCTTTAAGAATGAAAGTGTCGAAGAATGACAGAAACACAACTGATGTTGGGGTTGAATTGAAAATGACAGACAGAGACTCCCTAACCTCTGCTAACAATGAATATTTCATAGCTCTACATCTTGAACTCTAGTGAGTCACAATCTCTCTGAGGTGACGCCTCCCACCATGCACAGCTGAACTTCACCAGACTGTAAATTAGAGAGGATAGAAGTTAGAAGGGGAAACAGAAGGAGGTGGAGAGTGATATATGGAGAGGAAAAGAGTGAGAGAAGGAGGGGAGAGGAGAGGAGGGGGGTGTTACACTGTGATAGCGCTTCTTTAATACTCTGTTACTGAAGCATTTTTCTGATGCATCACAGTTTCTCACAAGAAAGAAACAAGCAAGTGATCGAGGCAAGTTTAGTCGTTCTGGGCTTTGATAGCCAGTCGAAGAGATGAAGTGAGGAGAAGGAAGCCAGCAAAGACATGAGGGGGCGGGGAGGGAGGGGAGGGGGGATAGGAAGTACTCTGTGGGCGGCAGAATCGGACCCCCCCTCTGAGCAGCAGCTGACGTCAGAGTGTGTTAGGTGCGTGGGCTGAAGGGCGGGATGGATGGGGCGTGGGGGCGAAGGAGTGGGAGGTAATTGGAGGGGCGTTGCATTGACTCACCAAGCGACAGTGTACAAAAATAAAACCTGTGGGCAGGGAAATGGCACAGTCTTTTTCATACATCTTCTCCCTCTACCAATAGGACTGCGGAAATAACACAAAATGACATATGTTTCATCTCTGACGTCGATCTCCCTCAGTCTGTGCTGTTTATTTTCTCTCGCTCGATAAGTTTCCTACTTCTGTGTCTCTCATTAATCAGAACTTTCTCTCACTTCCTTTCAACGTCACTGCGTTCTACCATAATTCATCTTCCATTGTTTATCTAGTCAGGATATTATTTCTCATCCACCATTTGAAAAACAAATCAATCGTCATTCAGATAAACCTAACCACTTGTGTTTTTATTTGTATGTTGCCGAACATGTGCTATTAAATGGTTGTATTATAACAGTTAACGCTGTTCATAAACTCAATATGTTAAGATGCTTTTATATGAAGTGGTGGCTGGAGTACACATAGTAATTCACAAGTTTTGTTTATTAATTGCAAATTATTGAATGCACATCAGTTATTCCAATACAAACATGGAATAAAAATCGTGTTTTGTTTGATTTATTTCCTTATTTTGATCATTTGATTCGCTACGAAAAAACATTAAACTCTGCAAAATGCAAGATGTTTCATTATTCAACAGCTTGGGTTGGTCATAAAAATCTTGATGACCACACAGCATGTGGGAGAGTGCCTTGCTCAATTCCCCAAACTATTACTCAATGATCCTAAAACACCAGTTGCATCTTGATCATTGCGACTCTTAATATAATATCTACTGTACGTTTTACCTCAGTATGAAAACTGTCATTGCAAAGCTAAGTGCTGTACATCTTACACACAGTGCCTCGACTGCATCACAGGAAAGGAAATTATTAGCAAAAACACACAAAGCTATACATTTGTAAATTTCCAGTTTATATCCACAGCTCTCTATGTGAGCTGTGGATATAAACTGGAAATTATCACTGTGGTGATAGAGCTCAGTTGGGATTGTTGGGTTTTTCTATACAATTTATAGTTGTGTCATATTCTGTAAGGTCTCAAAACTGAAGTAGTAAAGTGCCTTGAGATAACTTTTGTTGTGATTTGAATTTTAGGGGTATTGCAGACTTCTAAGTCAACCATTGATAGAAACAAAAACACTTGTCTCAATCACTTTTATTACTTTTCTATGAGCAACTCCTAAGCATATCTTAAACTTTACATCTCCACAGATCATGACAGTAAAGTGGACAGGCGGAGCTCGCTAACAGCGTGCAGGAGCAGTAGCCCTTGCATCACCAAAGACGACTCCAACCACCGGGGGAAATGAATGTGCTCGGAGGTTATCAGGCAGCTTGTCCTCAGGCGTGGCCCTGAAGCCCACTCAGAGTCAGCTACAGAACAGGGGTTGCTACTCAGCAGGTTTTCCATGGGTACTTTCCTGAGATGAGACTGAGAAGATTTTATTGACTACAAAATGAATACCAGAAATTTACCAGTGACTGATATCATAAACCTGCAGCGCTGTCTAAACAGTGACATTGTGGAGTATTCTGACTTTACATTTAGTAACTATGTAGGGAAGACACTTTTATTTTTGCTAATGATTTCTGGTAATGATAAAAAAAAGCAAAATATTCTATCCGGAAAAACCTGATACTTTGTTAATCAGTCTGTTGAGAGCAGTGTTGTGTGTTGAAAAAAGTAACAGTGGTTTCAGAGGAATCGGATTAACACAGCAGGGGGCACTGCAACTTTGGTAATGGACTCTTCACTTACTCCAGACTGAGTAGCAAACTGTAGTTGCATAGAGGATTGTTTTTCTAAGGAGACTTGTGTCTGCATTTTCAGCAAGTTAGCTCTGCATCACCCTCAGGAAAATAACATGCTCTGTTACGTAAAGTCAGATGAAGTCAGACGTTAATAACATTCATCAACACTCAAAGATTGTTAACATAGATGAAGCACAAAGGAACATCAATGGCTTGTTAATTTTAATGGACATTTCCCAGTACACACACACACACGCACACACACACACACTCCCCATGCAAATTCAGTAGTCCTTAGTCCTTTGCTGCGTGATTGAATCTCTCATCAGACCTGAACAGGCATGCTGTGTTCTGTGATATGCAAATCTGAATCATTTACCCAACACATATTCCTATAATAGTATTTTGAACACATGGTTGACACACATTGTTTAAATTAGAAAATACTGAAGGGTGTTGTTTCAGGTCTGTCATTATGTTTACCTAGGTGGAAGTGTGCTCAGATGTTTTCTAAATTCAGTGGTTTCACTGATTTGTCAGTTGCTCACAGAGCAGCAGGGTTCAGTGTGTTGCTGAACAGCTCTTCAACAGGGAGGGTGTTCTGATTTAAAAACATTTACCACGGCATCTTCAGACAATGTGGTGATTAGTGTGAATTTTTGATTTGACTGATTTCTGTAGTCTTAGATATTAACAAGGTGAGCCTTATGTTAGTTTCCCGTTTTTAAAACACTGTTCTCTTGTCTTTTGAGACTATAGTAAATTGTGGTGACTAATCTCACTTTATTTTCTAAGTTTGAGAAAAACACATGGAGAGGTTTAGAGAAAGAAATCTCATGGTGCTTGACTTTTGATGCAGCAGCGCCTGTACTTTATTTCCAACATTTGGTCCTTTTAAGGAGTTTTTGAATTGTGTCTAAACTTCATGTACTGACATGTTGATAATGTAAAAACTTTTTAACAGTGAGGTAGCTTGCTGTGCATCAGTAACACCTGCCTGTGTCTTGAGCATTAGTAGCCTCCTCGGTTTATTATGTTGCAAAACAGATTATTTATTTTGTTACATCTCAATAAATGTTATTTTATTGCCTAAAGTCACAGCATGTTGCACTCTTTTCCACAAATTATTTTTTTCTTGGCCACTGGAAGAGGATGAGCTGCATCACAAAGCCAGCAACTGTTGTCGTGTTTGTTGCACTGATGCTCCACATCGAGCATCGATGCAGGCATGACTCACCTGGACCAGTGATGTCAGCATGGCTCATCCACAAACACACTCTGTTCAGTTTTCAGACGGACACTGCAAACGTACACAATCCCATCTGCAGAGATAATCGTAATCCATAAGACGTAGGATCCCAAGAGCACAAATTATTCTTTTTGTGTGTAACAAAACATCATGAAGAGTGACGGTGCTGAAGGTCTGAAAATAAAAGGCAACATTAGGAACTGACATTATGAGCCAGTGTCTTAGATTGCACTTGTCTACCACTTTGGTCCAGACTAAAATATCTCAACAACAATATAAAAGTTTGACCTGATTTTATTATTATTTACAGACATTCATGGGCACAAGAGGATTACTCCAGACTTTGGTGGTGCCCTGACTTTTAGCTTAGTGCCACCATCCAGGTCAATTATACGATATCGCTTAACAACTATTGTATGGATTGCCATAATATGTGATTCAGACATTCATGTTCACCGGACAATTTGAAAAAGTTTTGATCCCCTGATTTTTCATCTGGTGCCAACATTTATGTTTATCACCAAATACTTTCTCAACTAATGACATTCAGCTGTATTTTGTCTTTATGGCTAATTAGTCAGTGTTTGCATGCTCACATGTTAAAGTCACATGGTAAAGATTATACCTTCATATTAGTATTTAGCTCACAGCATGACTATAGACGTAAACTCTTTCACCACCACGGGACCAGTTCCAGAGTAAGCTGGCTTGACGTTAATGGTGACGCTTATGTAAAAAGTTGCCTTGAGCGCTATGGTTACACAAGGGCAATCATATCCAATTTGGTTTTCTTTGCTGCGAATATAAGAGCAACACTCAACATGGCAACAGATGAAGGGAGCTCCCATCATCAATCAGCTGTCAGCTCCACTAATTAGGGAGTTAAATCTATTATTAGCCTCCGCTTTTTTTCTCAGTGACACAGAGCTGAGCAACAGACAGTAGTTTAATGCTTGACTCAAAACATTTAAACAGCAAAAGCCACGCATTTAATCAGAAAATCAAATAATCTACATACAAAATGCAATAAAAGTAATTAGCTAAATCAGCTTTATAAGCACAATGAGCATGGGCAACTGCTTATGAACACAAAACCGACTTTATTTATTTAATAAACTGTTCTGATTCAATAAACGAATGTTGTACCTAATCTGACCTTGAGATGATCATTTAAATTATGCAATAGTTAAAGTATACATTAAAATTACTTGTTTCAAGTAAAGCTAAGACTCTCACTGTCATACCAAATGTACAATATTTATTATTATATTATTTATATGCTGTTTTTTGATAAAACAAGAATCATACTTGAGGTTCTGGTGCTTTTGCTGTGGTTTGAGAACGACAACATAAAGCTATGATTACAGTTTCACATTTATCTTCATAGTTATCCTGACAGTTACTAAGAACACAGTCACAACATTGTACTGTACCTTATTATCAATAACTTGCATAATTTATCCAACAGCACAAAACAGACTTTGCTGCCCCTGCTGGGGAGGATGTTTCTGGCCGGGAGCTACAGTTAAATTATGAGATCGAAAGTTTACAATAGTAGTCCAGTTTCCCTGACCCTCACAAATGACCTTATTTTTTTTCAGATATTCATTTCATTCATTTATTTATCTGTGAAGCATCACAAATGTATTATGAAGTAAGGGTGTCTAAAATGATTCTAATGATTATAAAATATAAGAAAATACGTAGTGACTGAAAGCTGAAACTATAACTAAGTAAAGGCTAATTGTTCAAGTTACAGTACCACAGATGTTCTCCTAAATTAAGCAGCCTGAACAGCTGCTGAGTTAATGATGTGGCATCTGGCCACACAGATAGTTTTGGCGTATGTAATTATGTTATGTAAAAGTGACATTCAGAGTCACTGCAGTAACAGTGTTACCACCAACTCTGATGAACAGAGACTTAAAAATAAAATTACAAATATAAACCACAGTATTTTAGTACTTTTGCACAGGAACTCTATTTCCACCCTTCATTTTACATTGCAGAAACAGAAAACAATGCCGACATCAGCATCTGCACAGTTAATCTGCAGGTAAACAGCAAACTTTATAAAGAACAGATGCATTTCCATGCTGCTTCCACAGATCAGGTTAACTGAGCTACATCATATGAACGCATAAATAATAAGAGAAGCAGTTTAGTCTACATAATGTGAGTGTGGAGGTGTCTTAGGAATTCTCCTCTGGTGGTTGTGTCTCCAGGGAAAACCGCCTGGCAGAACTCACAAACGTGAGACTGCAGAGCCACGTCTGACATCAGCAACCCGCCAGACTGGCTCAGGATGTCATCAACCAGGGAAGGGCTGTTTGTCAAAGGCATCTGACACAAACATGGAGGATAGGACATGTTTGTGACAAAGAACATAAACAACAAAAGGACAGATCAGAGAACAAATAATTACAGATTTCTGTCAAGTGAAGACACGTACCCTCATTGCGCACAGAGTCCTGTCTCTACCAGGATGATCTGCTGGTCCTGCAGTTTCAGAATCACTGTAACCAGCTGCGGGCCACCTCGGGGAGTCCAGGGATAACAGAGATTCAGTCTTTTGCTCCAACATCCCATCTTCTTTACTCTGATGAGATGAATCCACACAAAGCTTGGCCATATCTTCAGCAAGGAGGTTAGAGAAAGTCCCTATGTTTGTGATGAATCTATCTATGCCACACTGTGCTGCAGGCTTGTGCGCTGCAGCTACTAGTGGTTGGTTTTCAGGGAAATAAACAGGGATTTCTTGGGTACACTGCACAGGAATGGACATCATATCACCCAGCTCTCCATTAGGAACAGTAGCACCTGCAGAAAGACAAGTTTAGGTGTGTACTACAAATCATGAAAGACAATTCTATGTGTGCTAGATCTGGGATTGATATGGACCTTGCTGTTTCTGCAGGGCTGTTGTGAGCTGTTGCAACAGAGCAGCCTGTCTCAGGCAAAGAGACCTCAGACGAAGATACTGCTGGTACAGTTCAGTGTACGCTTCCTCCATCTCACCAGCTCAGGGACTTGCAGCTAGAAAACGTCACGGTGGGGATTAAAACTGGGCTGCACAGCACATGGGTGACAAAATCAGAAAGGAAACTAAGCATGTACTGCCAAGCTAGCTGCTCTGTGGAGCTGTGCTGTGACACAGCAGTGCTTGGAGCTAAACCCTAATCAGTCTGCTAATATGCTCATAAGACAATGCTAATATGATGATGCCTATTACCAGCTCAGTTTAGCATGTAAGTATGTTTCCTAATTAACGTTTAATGCAGTTCAAGCAATAATAATGTCATCAGTTTCCTGATATTTGGTCATGAGGTGGACAGAAAACATTCAGGCATTGTCAAGATCTACATGTATGAATGATTCACATAATTGTTGTGATGATGATCAATTCATTGATCCCTTTATGATCTATTGAGAATCATATTATGTTCTCCACTCAGTTGTAATTTATCACCCTGCTGTACTAAACACTGAGCAGGTCACACAAACTAACATTATAAACATTAATCTTCAGGGGAGCAGAGTTGTTATTTCACCCAGCAAATGCCTTAAGATAATTAGGGTATAGGTGTTAATTAGTGTCCAGTCGTCCAGAATATTTCTCTTCTGTATTAAGCATGGAAAATACAATGTGTTAAATATGTGCAGGAATACTGTTTATCTTACACTATGTGAATGTATTTTTATTTATATTATGAACCTGAGAAAAGATATGTGTTATGATTGTAAAAAATAACAAAGTTCTTCATGTGACCAAGGATCTATTAGTTGCCATTATTCGAATTTTAATTAATCAAGATGTCAAACATCTTGACCTAAGGCAGATTAATACAATTACAAATGCCTGTTCCTTTTATCATAGCGCACACTGAACATCTGGTCTACTTACCCCTCTTAAGCTCATCTGCACACTTTGCTTCAGGAACTCAGGACTCCGTGTCATTCCTTACGAAAGCTGGACTCAGAGATTTCTTTTCTCGAGCCTCCTTCATCTGAAATGCACTTCCTGTAACTTTAAAAGAATCAGACACTGTAATTTAAGCATTTAAATGGATACTCAAAACCCATTTACTGAGCACAGCCCAAAACAAATTTGTGCTGGTGAAAACCGTTCTTTCTAGTCACCAACCACAGCTGACTAGTCTGTGTTTTTCCTGGTGGGCTACTGGAAATTACGCTCTGCAACTACATACACCAAGTGCATTTGGAACTGGTACACATAAGGAAGTAGCTCTTAAAGACAGGGAAGTGAAACTTCTTTAGTACAAAAAGGAACTTCACCGTCACTCAAACTGTGACATGACAATATGCAAAGTGCTTTTAGAGTGAACTAAAAAGAGGAAAGAGCCAGGATCTATTTTAAATGTAAAAAAAACATGCATGTTTAAAGTTGTTTAGTTGAAATTACTGATACTGGATCAGCACACAGGGAATGTGAAGAAATAGTTTCAGTGAGCAACGTCACTGGCATGAAGGGAAACAACTGGGAGAAGTTTGAAATAATGTTCATTATTTGATCATTATTTGAGTTATTTTATTCTCACACTCTGTTTTAACACCATTTGAAGAGTTTTGGAGAGTTGTCACAATAAGAAAGACACATCAGAGGTAGGTGTATTTATTACTTGCACTGTTTCCAGATTACTGCTTTACAAACACGCTTTGTGTATCTGCTGATGGTTCAGTGCGACTGTGCCTCAAAATGACATTTCATACTTAATTTGTAACTCAAAGTGATTCAATCAAATTAATTAAGCATCACATAAATTATTTAATAAATGTACTAGTGTAGTAGTGTGAATAGATACAAATGGTAAATGAATCCAAAATTTAACTTGTGTAAAAACATACTAAGAATAACCAATAACACTGAACAGTACTGGCTGTAAAATTAGTCATTATGCAGGAGACTCATTTAAATGCACAGCTTTTGCCTCTTCCCGTCTTTGTAATCCCGCCTTTCCTGCTTCTTTCAGAGCTCGGACACTGCTGCTGTTGGTGATCGAAGAATAAAGTCTACTTACGCTAAAAGTGATCTTTCATTTCCATCAGATTACTGTTACTGAGGATCAGCCTCGACGTGACCGAACCACGGACAAAGATCCGCGTTTTACTGCATTTACGTCACCGCACCGACCTGGGCACACCTGTGTGAAACCTTCCAAAATAACACTTCCTGTTTAACGAGGCTGGCTTCAGAACAAAAGCTCTTTGTGGCAAAGACACAAAAAGTTGTATAAATCACTCAGGAGAGAGCTGGCTAATCGCCGAAGAAAGCATATAAACGAGATAACTACAATTTCCATTTGTGTTTTGATTTGAGATTAATGTGAGATATGAGCTACTGAGGTTGAGTTCACGGCCCTACACTGTTCAGAAAAGATTTACCAGACATTAGCTTATATTATAATAAGTAATATTGATCCTTCTTATTAAAGCTCTCTGCACATATCACATGATATACAAAGCTGCAAATACTCAAATGGTAAAACTATAACCTTCACCAAGGTCAGTTGTGCCTCAACATTTCCCTGAAACATGATCTCAGTGTCTTCAGTGGTAGCTATATATACACTTGTGAATTAAAGTAAGAAAGCAAATCGCAATGATTAGTGTTAAGTGTTTCACTAAATATTTTGATCATTATATAATGGTTTTATCAGATTTTAAAGCGTGTTGTCTCTAGCCATGGATGAGCAGTGAAAATTAGCTGTCAAATATCACTGAAATATACATAACGGCAGCATACAGCTCTGTTAGGACTGTTGCACACTCTCTCAGCAGAACAAGCTGTAAACACAACACTGGCATGTTATCCATTTATAAAGCTGATATGACAAAGCTGTCTGCAAACAGTTGCATATATTCAGCTGATATGGTGAAACAATAGTATCCATTTGGAATTGCTCGTCTATCCACCTGGGAAATAACATACAGAAATAACTATATGCATCAATAAAATATAAATATAAATCTGTGCAGAAATAAATGCACAAATACATAAATCTAATGAATGTATGTTTATGCTGCACTACATCTACATTTATTTATTTCTACATTTCTTCTTTCATTTATTTGTCTGCTTAATAGTAATGGAAATTATTCACTTATGTTATGTGCAAAGAAAGATATCCAGTATTTTTCTTTACTTGTTTGAGTGAACACTATTGTAAAATGATTACATGTTCCACTTTTTCATAATGTATATCACTGAAGACAATTTGCATCATATTCTGTTTCAAAGTTTTATTTACATGACTTATCAGAAGGCGGATGGAGCTCAAGGACTTTCCTTGTGTCTTCCACAGACAATTATTTTGAACATGAAAGAGTGAGAAACTGGAAGTGAGAATATGATGATGGATGACTGCGTGAGCCTCATGCTCAGTGAGTGAACTGGCAGAATACACAGAACAGACTCATAGTTATCTATGTGATTAGCCACATCCCACAGTAGGTCTGCCAGCTGCCTCCATGCCGAAGCCCTTGCTAGCCAGACAACACCTGATTGTTAGTTTAGGTTAGCTAGCATGTCTTGTAGGGAAATTTGTTCAGGATCGTTTGCTTCTGTCTGGGTCTCCCAGCTGACCAATCCTGCTTTAGTCTGGGCTAAGGACCACCCACCTAATTAGCATACAGAGACACAAATACAAAAATTATTAATTGTTGATATGTATAAATAAATAAATGTAGCTGTATTGTAGCATAGAAAGACGTGAATTCATATATATTATAATATATTCATATTCATATATCTATTTATGCATGTAGTCATTTATTAACTTCTACTTAAGTCATTTTTTGTCCTCCATATAAATAGTTGTGTTCAGTTCCTCCAGTAGAGTTCAACAGACATGTTGAATCAAATAGTAATAATAATAATAATGACATACTTTATTGATCCCCTGATGTATGGACAGCTGCAGTAGATGACAGCACCACTGTGGGGAACTGGAACTGGGAGTCAAACCAGTTCAGACGGTTCAGATGACAGCTCTACATGCTGACCTAATGCTGAGGTGCTGAGAGAGGTGGCAGGTAACGAGGCTGTTTCTATGCAGATACTTGCACTTTTTCTTGAGTATTGAGTTTGTGCACTTTATGCACATCTGGTGCTGAGTTGCTCTGGTGGCAGCTGGTAGGCCAATATCTCACTAAGACTGCTTTTTTTAAATTTGTTTTCTGTGTAGTGTTTACCATGTTTTGTAGTTGATATTAAGTTAAGTAACAAACTAAAATCAAGACCCCATGGTGGCTCAAGATGAAAAGCTATGTGATCACTAAAGCCACTTTGATGCTTAAATGTCCACACAAATTACCTCAGTCTGGACAGCAGTGGAACAATGGACAGATTAACATTGCTATCAATACAGAAAATATTGAAACTTGACTGATATAATTAGCTGGTAAAATATGAATGGACAGGTGTTATATTGTTTAATCAGTTGAGCTGGAGCCACTGTGAACAGAGCTTTCCATAAAAATGTTCAGTCATGTGGTTGGAATTGGTTTATAAATAGACTAATATTAAGGCAGCAGAGTCTGGTGGGTGGCAGAGTAACTCATGCCATCAGTTCACTTAGGCAGAGCAGCAGTTTTTTGCCCCGAGTGTCTGCCCCTGACAGCTGAGTTCTCAGCCATCACCTTGTGATGTTGAGATGAGCCAACTTCCTCCACTTCAGACTCGTTATGTAACTCTGGGAGAGACGGGCAGCCTTCATCTTTTACGATAGTGGAACTCATCCTTGTCATGTCGCGTCTCCTCCAATAAATCCATACATTTTTGTAGTTGTATCTTTCTGATTTTAACTGTAAACACCATATGCTGTATATTTTGCATGTTGTGGCCTGTCTGGCAGATTTAAGGATTGTTTTACCATTTTGGTAAATTTGCATGACAAGAGCCTCTTGAAGTTGCCTCCATAAAAAAAAACACAGTTTATCTTTTTCTGTTAGTGTATATAAAAAACAAACAAAACTGAACTGAAACTGGACACGGTTGGGCTACCTGCTTCCCCCTGCTTTAAGACTTAATGCTAAACTAACCAGCTGCGGGCTCTAACTTCAAGTTTAGAGTCCAAGTGTAATTACAGTCAATTCGTGCGTTTCTTGGCAAAAAAAATAGATAAGCTTATTTGCACACTATAAATTAATACACTAGTTTTCAGCACAAAATCAGTTGTCACAAACACTGGACATTGCTTAGTATATAAAATACTGAAAAAAAGCAAGGGCCATCATGCTCTGTCCTTGCACTGTATGAAAGTATGTATGGTAACACATGTTTTTAACACCTCCTCATGCTTTATCAATTCCAGAGCTTAATGTGATGTGAGCCTGCAAAACTGTTAGAGCTACAATACACAGTAACAGTTAAAGGGGTTTCTTCTACATCTTCTTTCACCATTCAGAGTGTGAACCGTTGATTGACACAGTTATTTATACATATGTTGTACCTAACACCACCCGCCTCCACAAGTGTGTTTACTTGTAAGCACCATGCATTTGCTGTGACCTTGAACCCCTCCCCTCAAATTCACACACTTCAGAGACTAAAGGGATGGAGGTAGAGGAGGGGTGCTGGAGGACAGGGCGTGGTAGTGATCTGTGGTGTGGTGTAGTGTGTGGTGTGTACATGTCTTTATCTAGCTGTGTGGACACATTTTTGTGCAGTACCTTTGAGGTCCGGTCAAACTGTCCTCACAACTCCAAAGTGCTATTTGAGGGTAACACTTGGTTTTAAGGTTAAGGTCAGAATTAGGTTAAGGTTAGGCATTTAGCCATGGTGGTTAAAGTTATGGTAAGGTGCTTGGGAATGCATTATGTCAATGAATGTCCTCACAAAGATAGGGAGTACTAACATGTGCGTGTGTTTGTGGGCTTTGCTGTGAATAACTTCTGGGCTTGCAGCCAGAAGCTGTCATCTGCCAGTGCAACACTACCCACCCTGTCAATCTTGTTTTATAATTGTAACATTCTCATATTCTCTGGCTGAGCAGAAAGAAGTTTCCAGCATAGTGACACACACACACACACAAAGAAACTGAGGATATACTTTTTGTTTTTGCTATCTCTGCTTCTTCGCTGACATCTCACATGTGAGCGATCAGTGTTTAAGATGTAGAGTTATACAATGTATAATATGTATATAAAATGTATATAAAAACAGTAACCAGTGTCTTTAAATGTTCTCTTACAGTTTTTTTACATGCTCATCATGACAAAGATAAACTTTATCTATGTTACCTTAAATTTTTCCTTTCTGTTAGACAGTACAATAATGATTTTAAGGGTATTAGCATTGAAATACTGTGTGTTTTTGATGTGCAAAACATCAGTTAATTCCCAGTTAAGGACACAACAGCTACAGTCATTAAATGTCCACAGGGCAGACAGGTTTCCACCATCCCTTCCTTTCACACACTAGAATGATAATTTAACCGGATCACTACTCACTTATGAATTTAATCCCCCAGGGACTAAGAGCTCAAGACTGTGATGTGGGGTGTACAGTTATCACAGGAATAACATGAGCAATGACATCTGCCAACTCATTTATCACCAGACTCTATTCGTGAGAGACAAGATCCAGTTACAGAGGTTTCTATGGCTCAACAATGGCCTACTATAAATACACTCACAGAGGGTTTTCCACACTCAACAACACACCCACACACCTACTAGCACTGATGCATAAATATACGCTATGTGTACGTAAGTGGCTGTGTGCTTGGGTGAACATGGGCTATGCTGTGTCTATTATGTAATATGACCTGCACGTCAAACTTCTCATAGGCAGACTCTGTGCTGAGACGGACCGGAAAATAAATATAATGGATATGTGCAGAGAGAGATACATGTGTGTGCATAAGAACTTATAGAAGGGAGAAAAGAGTAGAGAAGCTCCCTAAAGCACTAAACGGCTTTACAAAGTTATTTACAGCTCAGTCCATCAATAAACGACAGGTGCAGAATCCTCACAAACAAACCTATTAGCTTTCCTCCCACTGGAACAATATCCTCTCCAGAAATCACACACACAGGCACACACAGAGTTATGTGTAACACAAAGATTTTGTGTTTAGATATAACAGTTTCTGATTTCTTTAAATGGCAGAAAGAAATAAAGGAAGAAAGAAAAGGAGAAGAAGAAGAAAATAATATTTCCTTTTGTTTCGTTTCAATTTTATAGAGTGGTGAAAATAAATTGAAAGAAAAACAAAGTTTCAAAAGTGAAATAACTCATACTGCGGAAAAATATTATCATACAGTACAGTATTTTACTAGATTATTTTTATCCACTGGCTATAAATGGCAATCCATCGCATGTCTCAGGAACAATTAGACTTCTGTATTTGGTGGTTAAATGTCAAAACAACAATTGGTTAAATTGCCATTAATTGCCTTCCATCAGTGTTATTCACTGGTAAACCTTTAACTTTGTAAATTTTAGTTTACGTCTGCTTCAGCTTCACTTCTGCTAATTATCAAACAGCATGCTAACATGATAAACCTGAGCCCCACTAAACATTAGCGTGTTAGTGTAGTCATTGTGAGCGTTAACTAAAAACTGGAGGTATTACCATGGCTGAAGACTTGTAGTCGTGTCACTGCACAGATGCATTTCCAGTAAATTGTTGTAAATGTCATGATAGAATTGCCATAAAAACTGCTGTTGACACTGAAATGTGAACGTTTCACTGAAGCCTTTCCTTTTGTGCAAAGAGGCAAAGTTTAAAAAAGGAGTGCTGCATGTTTCTGCAACAAATCACCGTGACAAGCCAGCTTCATATTACTGGTCAGAATGTAATGTCTCATGTGTGCAGGGTGTAGGGCTACAGCTTGTTTCTGAACGCTGGATGTTGCATGTCAAGGCACAGGTCAAAAGTTAAGGGTCAGCTGCAGCCACATTGACATGAGCTGTTTTTTGGGTTGGGAGGTGTGAAGGGGCAAGGACGTGTCTCACAAGTCATGGATATGTGACCATGAAGAATAAAAAAGTCACTGTGAAAGTCAAAAGGGATAAACACAGTATATAGTTCTGCAACCAAATAATAAATGCTTTTAATTACAACCGAAGGAACTCTCTGAGCTGCTGTATTCATCTAAATCCTCCTTATGAAACCCTACTCGTCAACTGCTCCCATTACATCTGACTTGTCCAATGAATGCATCAATGCAAGCTTGCTTTCATGCGGCCTTCCTCTTTTCTCCCCTTGTCCCTTTTTTCCACTCTGTCTGCCAACACCAAAATCCAGATGACCGGTACGTGGTGTACAGTAGTATCGTGTGTCGAGCAGATGAATGCAGTCCATGCTGCCGTCTGCTGTGGCTGAGACTGGGATGGTGTTGTCTTCCTCAGGTCAGGAATGTTGCCAGCATTAACGCCATGTGTGACAAGACAACACAGACTCAGTGAAAAGGGGATGAAGGACTTCTTTGGTCAATTTTCAGCACATCATTAATATCCAACAAGCTGCAGCACAAGTTCTGTGTTAAATAAACTAATAACTAATAAAATTAAAACCAAGCTAATGGCACTGCAGTTACTATAGTTCAGTCTGTTCAGTAACATTTGATAAAAATAAAACTACAGTGTCCATTTATGTTTTTGTTCATGACATGTTTTTAGATTTATGATTCAGGATAAGGAATGAGGTTAGGACCACCAAGTGGACATGGAAACCAGAAAAAAATTAAGAGACAAACTAACACATTGTTGGATTTGTTCTCTTTATGGGACTTGTTGCCAGCGTATTCATTAACTATTTTTATATGCTCATGCAACCTATGAATTTTGAAATATTTGTAAATTATTTCATTATTTATCACATGTATTTTTGCCCTAATAATGGCAAAGATAGAATAAAGACTGAACCAGAATAACTGGTAGATATATTTGAAACTAGACACTATAATCCAACATAAGGACAAATAACTTTCCAAACATTTAAATGAATCCAGTGTATTTTTACAAACATTTATTATAAAATATTCTCTGAATACTTTTCCACCATTTTAGTGCACACACGTGCCAAACAAAACACATACAGTAGGAGAAAGAAGGATTATACTGGTTGAACACTGTTTGAAGTGTTCTTAGCTGCTCTCATCATCACATTTCACTTTGATTCTTTAAGATATTGATAATATTGAGATGACAATAAAAAAACATACAATAGAAAACAGCACAATTCAGAAGAATGTGGAAGACAGTAGGAGAGTTTTACAAATACGAACGGTTGAGGTTCATAACACGTGTTGGGTGATGTATCTGAGCCTAACAGCCAAAGACAGGAAACTAGCATACCAACACAAAATGTCTGCTTATGGTTATACATTTTCAAACATTTTGGGGTTATGCATGTATCAGGCCAAAAGAGATGCTATATGGTATCTAATTGTGGATGCAAGGAGACTCTGAAATGTGCTTTGATTTAATTAACTCTCAAGCTTGACAGCTGTATTGTAGTTATAACCTTCACTGCCTCAGGGACATGTGAACAGGATTTAGTTCTTATGGATCCTAAACCACCTGTCATCACTCGATGCCATTCCAGTTTAGCAGTGTGAAGTGTGCATTCAAGTACTGGCTGCTCTTTGTCAAACTGTATTGACAATTACATGCCTCAGGCACTTGATATCAAAAGCTGGCACAGACTGAAATCATATTCAGCAGTGCTGACAGTATTAAGATGGTGACACTGAATTAATGTTTTCAAATGAAATGAAATGAAAATTCACAGAGTCTCGCTTAGTGTGGTTCGCTGACTGAGGTTTTATAAAGGCACTTTGCATTTCATTCAGCAAATTAATTTTTCCTCAAAATACCAAGAAGTGTTTTATAGGGAAACGTGCTTCAGATATCAGCCTTTATATGCTGTAAAAGGCAGCACGAGAGAAATGGCAGAACATTTTTGTTTAAGGCAATAAGGTTGGTAAGCAGTAGTATCAAAATAAGAGTCAACATTGGTCCAAGACCTTCTACAGTATGATTAGGACTAGAATTACCATTTGTAATACAAAGAAATTATCACATATTTGCATTTTGAAAAGTAGGAATCCACAGTTAATTTTAACAAATATGACTTGTGATTTTGTTTGCATGGTAATACTAAAGAATCTAAAAGCTTCTTAGTGGGGTCAAAAAGCATATTGAAAAACTTGCTTTTTAAGAAATTAGTGTCTTTCAGCATATATAACACTGCATTGCATCTACCCAAATATCCCTGTCTTTTTTTTACTGCATAGCAACATTCACACATCTAGTACAGCAATAAAGTCATTTTACAAATGCACACAAAAATATATATAAACTGTGCTTTCAGCCCTGTTTATGACAGCTCATCATGCAGAACTCGCACAGAACTGAATTTTTAAACTTAATGTTAAAAAAATAATGGTCTCTTAAACAATGTCATTTTCAGCACGTAAGTCAGTGTGATAGATGGAGGTTTAGCAGTTCAGTTCATTGATAAAACCTCACATTAGGCGCTTTCAACTCCTGTTTTTACATGTAAAACATCTGTGCTTGTGTTTTTCAGAATGGCAGAGTATCCATGAAGATTTTCTCCACAATGGGTGGAGGGGGGACCAGATCCTCTAGTTTCAGGTAGAAGATACGCTGAAGGCCCTGTGTACACAGAGTCCTCAGTTCAGGGAGTTTGCCCAGAAGACGTGAGAGATAGTTGGGCTGGGTCCTGCCCGGTTCAGATCCGTTTCCACTTACATGTTCCCTTAAACAAGTGATGAGATGATTCTGAAAGTCCTCAACGCGTTTGGGCTCTTTGAGGCCGTGACGATCTAGGTGCAAAATAAATTTTCATGAGAAACACAATCCTGAATACAAATTTAAATACAGTGAGAAATAGTTATAAAAGCAATGCTCCTACCAGTGATGATGACAAGTGCAGCAAGGCAGGCAAACATGGAAACGTCTAAGTTCATGCGGTGAAGATTCTGAGAGAAATCCATGATGGAGTCGATCCAGTCACCAAAACTACGAACGCACTGCAGTCGGTGGAGGACGACACCATTACAGAAGATCAGCTTGTTCTTCTCCGGATTCGACCTGTACAGTTTCAAGCCATTAGTGCAATCAGAACATTGGACCAGTTTAGTGACCTAATAGTTAATGTTTCAATTTTTTAAAGCAGGCCAACCTGTATGCTAATCGGAGGATGAAGAGCTCAACAAATGCAGATTCAAGGAGCAGCTCCTGGTCTTCTAAGCAAAAGTCTGTGAATCCTGGGATGGTCTCCGCCCAGTTCCTTAACACATCCAAAGTACCACTCAGCAGGTCATAAAACTGCTGGATGTCCTGGGCATCCTCCTTTTCTTTCAGGTTGTCCACTATCTCCTGGTACTGAGGAAGAAGAGAAGAGAATGGTCAACACTACAGAAAAGATCTTCAGTCGACTTTTTTGATGTCGTCAGTTTCTTCAGTATAAAACAACTATGTTGAGGTTTACCTTGGAGTAGTCAAGCTTTTCAATCGTTGGATTTGAGTCTAGATGGGACCTGACGAGAGAGGAAATGATATTGACACTGGGCGTTGAGGATAAAGCCTCGGCCATAGTCTTGGGTTTAGAGGGCAGACGACCCCGGCGACCTTTCAGGCTGTCTGTGCGAACAACTGAGAAAAGGACGAAAGAAGAGAACGATTTAAGGATCTCACTCTTTACATGCAGTATGTCTGTCATTATGAGCTTTGTTACAACATTCACTCAAAGCTGAGCGTTGCCTTACCTTCTTTAACCATTCCCACTGCGAGACATTTCTGGAAACGGCAGAACTGGCAGCGATTCCTCCTCCTTTTGTCCACCGGACAGTCTTTATTGGCGAGGCACACATACTTGGCATTTTTCTGCACAGTTCGCTGTCAAACAGGAGGACAAAACATTATTACATGTTTAGAATGATGCACAGATGTAACACTGAACATGATAGAAATGTATTAATATATAAACAACAAAAGTATGCTGTTTATTATGAATCCTGATTTCCTTGTTATTGGTATGTCCTAAAAGATTCACCTGTTTTGTATCTGTGTTTCTTTTTGGACCAAAATGCTTTCTGGTATTATCCGATAACTACTGCTGGTAAATGCTGTTTATGCCCTATTTGATCTGGATTTACTCCATAGTTAACTCCCATGGTGCTCGATGTTTGAGCCTGATTTGATAGTTCAAGCAATCCAGTGGTACACTGGCCCATTTTTACATAACACATAACACAAAACTTGCATTTTAAAGAACTGCAAGCAACATATGTACTGAGTGAGACATTTTACCGTTTGGTAAAAAAAGAGTGTCACTGGAACAACTGTGCTATGATGAACTTTGGATGCAGTTGATAATAAAATATCTGGAATAAGCTAAAAGTTGTCAGTGTGTTCAGCTTTGTACCTTGAAGAACCCTTTGCAGCCCTCGCACGTGCGGACTCCGTAGTGCTGACAGGATGCATTGTCGCCACAAACAGCACAGCGGCCCTCACTGGACCCTGGGTTAGGGGTTTTAGGAGACGTCATGGTCCCATCCACTATCCTGGGGCTTTCCAGAGGTCCATGCTCCATTGACATAGGGGGACAATGAATTTGAGAAACATGCTGCTGGGGAGGCAGGAAGAAGGTGTCGTCCTGGGTTGCTTGGGCATCCTGATGCTGTCCCAAGGGCGAGTGTTGTTCCGGTGTAGAGCTAAAGCTGAAAAATGAGAGCTGCTGCGCTATGACGGCCTTATCAGCAACTGAGGACAGGGGTGCTGAGGGGTAGGAGCTGAAAGGGGAATCCCACACAGGTGCGGTTTGGGTTTGAAAGCCCGGAGTTAAAGGAGAAGCAGCAGTAAAAACTGGACTGCCATAGTAGTCTGAGCCACACGATGACAGTGTTTCATCAAGGCAGCTGAGTGCAAAGGAGCCTGGGTAACAGCCGTACACCTGGAAATCGTCCAGTTTGATGGCCTGGTTTTGCATCTGAGGGCTGGAGCACTCAGGTACTGTGGCATGGTTAAATGAAACTGTAGAGGCAGGAGGAGCGGTGGTAATCTTACAGGAATAAGCATCAAACTCCCCCACATAGCCATTTCCCACCAAGGTGTTGATGCTGGGTAACGAAGATGTGGACAGCTGGTCTTTCTGGCCACCGACGTCCATCACCAGTTTGGCACTGAGGTCAGGGTTCAGGAACTCAGAGTTGAAGTAGGTGTCATGGGGCAAGGATGCATACTGAGTTTGTACACAGGGCATCGCTAGAAGAGAGGACAGCAACAATTACTACTGTTTTCCCATGTAAGGTAAATAATGTTTACATTGAGACAACCTAAATATAAACCATTAAATGTTCACTGCTTTGCCATAGATAGAAAAATTATTCAGGACAGGTAAATCACAGTTGCTGCGGCTGAAACGTGTAGTAAATTAGATATCACTTGGATTAAGCCTCCTTCCGTAACCATCCAAACAGTAGTCTATATTAACACCTCGAGAGCACACTGTCTCAGTTCCCCGACATGCCATTTCTGCAGCTTCAGGACCTTGTGGAGCGATCACATGTTCTCTGATATTGTCTTACTGGCTGTTAATACTCAGAAAGCTCAGTGGTGGGCAACCCTCTTCCACTGGGAGGATCGACGATTGTATTTCAAGGTGGGATAAATGCCAGGTGAAATGGCAAAACCGGTTTATGTGTGTGTGTGCGCACGTGTGCATGGTTAGGTGAATGGGCGTGTACAAGTGCTAACTTCCTATGTCTATGTTTTATTGTATTAAAATACACTTCACATTTCATAAAACAATCAAACTTTAAGCCAGTTGCTTATTTTCCTGCATTTACACATAAACTGCACTGCCTTGTTTTACATGTTCTATAAATATATATTCCAATCAGTCATCTCATATTGGAACAGACCTACACATAATAATGAAATGTCATGTAAAATCGTTGAAGTAATAACGTTGAAAACATACCAGTGCAGTGTTTACTTGAGACAAGACAGCCGATAAAAAACTTGCACCAGTTTTTTTTCCCAACAAAGTTGCTCTTAGCACGTGTACAGTTGCAGCAGTATTAGTATTATTAACATGAGTGACTTAATCAGTTACATTTATATAACAAGAATTGCTGTTTTCATAGCACTCAGTTGGCATTTTTACATTACAGTAGGCCTTGGTACAGCTAGATAATACTAAAGTTAAGGGTTTTGCTGGACCCATTCTGAAGTGTTATTGGCTTTATGGTCATTTTAGAGGCTATAGTTCTGCTGGTATAGTGTTTTTGTAATATTTTGTCCACCACTAATTTGCAATACCAACAGGAGCAGTCTAGTTAAATCACCTCTTTAAAACTGTTTCAACAGGCCTGAACACTGTAAACTTCATGAAGGTAGGATTTACTGCAGGGCAGTTTTAGACTGCTTACATCCCTGACTGCTACCCACATGACACATGAAATATTATTTCCAATTAAACCTTTAGATTTAATTTCACTGAGGACTGTCTTATGAGTTTAAATAAGAAAGTACTGATAAAGAAGTACTAAAGAGAGTATATGCAGTGAATCTAACATCAATATAAATGAAGCCGCCTGAATAAGTAAACAAATAGTGCCCTTTAACTCACCTGGTTCAGGTAAAAATCCAGACTTTGAAGCCTTCCGTTTATTCCAGACCAGTGAAGCAGAAGACGGTCACCTCTGCTGTCTGTATACACACTCATACGAACACACTCACACACATTCTGGGTCGCATCAGCTCAGGAGGCTCCATACTCTCTTATTTTATTTTGGCTGCGGCGGCTCAAAGGCGGGGCTGTGCCCAAATATGGTGAACAGGGCGGTGGAACGTTCCGGGCCGCCGGCCAATCAGCGTCGCGTTCGACACAGCCGTTCCTCTGTGTGACGCACGCACGGGATTCCATTGACGCAAGAGCCGGGGGAGCGTGCGGTCTAAATATAACCGACAACGACAGCGGCGCTCACGTGGGGCTATTACTGGATGAAAGTGCTAAAAATAGTGAGAGTTTGGAGGTGCAGACGTTTTATGAGTGGAAATGTAGATATTACCCACGTTTACAGCTGGGAGGTATGTTATCTCAGGACACACCAGGAAACACCTGCAGGGCTTCTTCATATAGTAGGATTTTTGTTTTTGTGGAACAGCCAGAAATACCCCGATATGTGCCAAATAAACTCTTGGAGGAAAGTGTGTGCTAAGAGCTAAACACCCAAATACTTATAGCTAGATGCTAGATGATAGAAATAGTATAGTATCGGTATCATTTTGCTGTAAATAATATAAAAATAATTGTATGAAAGGATGAAATGAAAGCTGAGTTTTTCATTTTTATTTATATGGTTGTCATGATATACAGGTATAAGTGTGCTGGACATTTTTAGCATCATGCATTTACTGAAAAACTGTGTTTGGATGTGAGTTCATATGTACAGTAGGAGATACAGGATGGGGTAAGAGAATGCATTCCCCTGTCACAGATGAGTATCAACAGATTTTATAAATTATTCAAGCTGTACTAATAAAATTATGTTTGTGTATTTTGTTTGCTAATATTATTGCTCATTTCTCTAATGCACCATTCTGCTGCCGGTGTCTCTCAAGTAAATTGCTGTATTCATCTTAAGCACATTCATCTTAACCTACTGTAGTTATTGTAGCTGTAAGCGCACGAGGACCAGACGTGATATTTCACAAAATATATAAAGATCAGTCAAGTCTATTTTATTTCAAGAATAATCTTTGCGTTACCTCCCGTGTTTCTGTGACAGCTTTTCTTTGGAAATGAATGAAGTGAGTCAACACAAAATCTGTTCACTTCATCACACTTTAGTTTTGCTGCAACAGGCGATTTTCATGAGAGAAATGTTCCCTGTGTTTGTTCAATCTGGGCAAACAGCATCCTTTATGTCTTTTAACGTAATTAAATCCTCACACTGACCTGCAAAACACCTGACAGTTTTAACTGTTTCATGTCATGGAGCAATCTGCACTATGTACAGCACAGTCACAGCTGCAGATGTCCATTTGTCAGCATGAATTAAATCATAACTTAATACTGCTCATGTCATAACTTCTCCACAACAACCAGACAAAACAACATACACTAACACTTGAACCCTCTCAAAGGCTGTTAGGGTGTGATCTTTTTTAAGCATGAAAAAAGTGAGAAGGATGTTAAGCAGTTTCTCAGAAGGAAGACCCTAATGAAGCTGCCTACACACACATTTACATTCAGCACATGATAAGAGGACAGAGAAAAGCTTGGCAATTGAATGAAAAATTTAGAATTAAACCTAACATACAGACTGTAGTAGTGTTTAATGTAGCCTTTAAAGCATTGTTCATATGTTTACCATAAATTGTACACTTGCAGCTATGAATTTCTATGTTTTTTTAGTTTTTTCATGTTATTGTAGTCTGAGATTATTGTGGTAATAAACAGTTGTTGTGGTGTTGCAGTGCACATTTTATTGAATCTTTTACACAAGTCTGCATAAAATGAAAAATTACTAAATATCTCGGCATAAAGCTACAAATATTGGTAGTACAATTACAATTGTGCCTTGTTGTAGTGGAAAGCCACAAAGTACATTTACACAAACAGAGTATAATAGCATAATTTGAGGTACTTGTACGTAAATAATATTTATATTTTCTATGACTTACCATTGATGTTGTTTGATGTTATTGAAGTTGAGGCTGATGAAATACTTGGGCCTGAAATTCACCTTTTTATCTGTAATGCAGCTAATTTGGTGGAACATCAATAAATGTACAAAGTAAAGGTGAATTAACAACAACTAATGATTCAGGTATTCATGACACATCTTACATGAATTCATGCATTAAATAAGCATCAGTCATTCATTAGTTAAACATAAGTGTATGATTTGTACCTTTCTTACATAAAAAAAACAGACAAAGCGACTGATAAGATGATATTTTAGTGATTTTTACAGACAAACTTTGACAGACACATAAAGAACTAAAAACAAACATAAAACAAAACAAAAAATAGTTTTGATACTGGTAAAGCAAGTAACATTTAGCTGTATGCAGGATGTCACAGACGCTCACATCTAACTTAAACTAAATCCCTGCTACACTGTTGCCACTTCTGAATTAGGCCTGTTCTTTCTCCCAGATCAATGAAAAAGCCTGCCTCACTGTTTGATGTCATACATAACAAATATACATAATACTTTAAACACATGCACAAAACAGTACACAACATAGGCAATGTTAAGTGCTTACCAGGATCTTTATAATATATGAACATGTGAATACAGTACATATGGTGCTACAGGTGTTTTACATGCAAATAGTCTCCTTTTCTATGTTGCTGAAGCTGTATCAGTAGTGTCTCACTGAGATACAGACCATAATGTATACATGCTTCTGCTTGTCCTAAAAGATTTTGATTAAAAACAAGTTTTAATAAATATGGTAGCACCATCTCAGTGTATTAACAATCAAAATAAAAATGTTTATAGTGGGGTAATTACTTCCTTTATCTGCCCATGCAGTCTGAGTACAATTAAATATATGTTGATGCTGTATGAGCTTCAGTGAAAGTGACATTACAGCACTGATACACATGCAAATGAAACACTAAACTGACTCACATTAAGACAAGATAATAAATTAACATACAAGTGTTTAACACTGAAAACAAACTATATGTGAAACATAAGCACTTTTCCAGCATTTCTTCCAGTCGCAAAACACATTATTTTAGCTTTCACCACATTGTAAAGCACAAAAGCATCATTATAATCAGCGTTTTTAAGACGTCTCATCAGTGTGAGAATCTTGATCATTATGCCAGCAAAGTAACAGGAACAACAAACACTTATAATATTAATAATATTCATGTCCAGTACATCCCTGTGTCTTAAATACAACAGCTTGTATATGCTAAGCTCTGTAGATGGGGAGATTTTCACCAAGTTAACCATTTAAATACATCTGAATAAACAGGTAGGATAGATTTGTTGAACAAGATGAGCTGCTGTGGGCTTTTAAAAGCCAGTTAATCACAAGCTGCATTAGAAAGTACAGAAGAAACTCAATGAGACATTGCAAGTACATAGATATTACATATCCTTATACTGAAGATAAACATCTCTGCTATGTTGTTTACAAAATCAAACACTTGGCACATAATAGCAGCGTTCAGAGTGGCGAAATGTTTAGCTTAACTTGGTCTGTCAGTGTGCAAAATGTTGGTACTTTGAAATACTTGTGAAATTATATTGGGGATTTTGTGCAAAACATGTACACATTAATGAAATGTATTAATAGTGTATGTACTGGGTGGTCTGCTGTCATGCAGACTAGAGTGATGGTCTCACTGCTGCTCTACTTGAGGTGAAAGAAGCCAGATGATTTGGTTGGTGCAGCCATGAGCATGCTAGCTTGGTTCTTGTGAGTTATGTGGATCTAGAATAAATGAAGGACATCATTTCTGTGAACTACAACACAATTATTCAGAAGCTAGATTTATTTTACACTGCTGGAAACATTGCTGTTATCTGTGCCACAGTAATCACATTAATAAATAATAAGCTTTGGCACACTGTATTGCTGTTATCCACCATCTTTAATAAAGTTAAAACACAGATTCTCACTATTAGCACTGGACTTCAGTTGTTAATACTTACAGTACAAGGAGGCTGCATCCAAGGCTCCCCATCAATTTGCATGGGCAGAGGTTTGATCGTCCTGCACACAGAGGGAAGCAACAGCCAAATTTAATTACACTGCACCATTGGTTATTTATCGGGCTATAATTTGAGATGTTGTACATTTATTAGTGTCAGACCATGTATATGCGATATTTTGCTATCTACAAGTAGACGAAAGTACACAACCTGATGGTAATTTGAGAGGTCTGTGCCAGCCTGCGCCCGGCACTCTTTAGCCCGGTGTAGATTTGGCCCATCTCTATAACTCCTTCCAGTCCTACCACCTCCAAACGTTTATCACTCATGTCTGAAGAGGACAACACAAACATTACATCATTATAAATCTTAGCATCTGCATGTAAGGAGGCACAGGGTGATTTAGAAAGTGCAGGTGACCCAACCAGCTCAGTCTCACCCTGTGAAATGGTTTTAAGAAGTTCAGGGTCAGTGATAACTTCACTGTGCTCCATTTCTGGCACACCGTCGGACTTCTTGGACTCGCCCCAGAGGTTGGAGCCCCCGTGTATGCTGGGTATGTTGAGGACAGCTATGGCCTCCAGAGACATGCAGCTCAGGTCCAGATTTCTCCCACAGCACTGGAGGAGACGCAACAACGAGTCGTAAACAACTGTATGAATTACCAAATTATTAGTCACACTGCAGCAGTAGAGGGGCTCACCTCAATTGTGAGACAGTCCTTCAGCTTCTTGCAAGAGGCAGACAGTGTCTCAGAAGTGGCAAACTCAAAGTACCAAAGTTTGTTTTTTGTTCTTAAAAATGACAAAGAAAAACAAGAACTTTACCATTCATCATGACTTTCACTGGAAATGAATCTATTCCCCTAGAGTTACTGTGACTCCCCACCTGCTGTTGAACCTCTGGGGGTGTTTCTCTCTCATCAAGTGGAAACGATGAGCAATAGAAGCATCCTGATCACATGGACAGTAATGCAATCATTTTTAAGCAATATATCCCACTTTCTGTTTACGTCAGTAAGATATTACCAGAATGTTTGACTCACCACTCCAACAGAGAAGTAATTGTTAATTATTTCATAGGGCACAGGGTCTCCGACCTCTTGAGGGTCTTCGGGTATCACCTGGATACTCCAGCGGTCCATGGGAACTAACTCGCTGGCTTCGATCTCCTTCAGAATCTCTCTCAAGTCTGACCCCTCATAGCCTTAAATGGGATTACAATATGTATGGGTATGTAACATAAGCTGCCAGTAGGGATACTTGATTGTTTAGAAGTTAATATGTTGAAGGTTTTACCTCCACCCCAGCGAAGACAGCGAGCCAGGTCGTTTCCCGTGCCCAGGGGCAGCACAGCTACTGGTGGATGCACCTGGAGGTCCGCTTTGTCTGAGATCACACATACGTCATTTAGCCTTAGATATAGCTGTCTCTTTGAAAGCAACAAGGAAGTGTAATACCTATAGCTTCCAAGAGCCACCCGACTGTGCCGTCTCCTCCACACACCAAGATCCTGTACTCGCGCAGATTACGAAAGAAGTGAAGTCTAAAAATACAAAGCTGACATTAATGAGAAGTTGATGTGTGCATTAAAAGTGGTCAGTGGTTAACACTGGTCATTTTATACTATACCCTGGGCCAGGACCTCCATTGGAAAGGTTGTATACTTGACGTGGGTTCAGTAAGTACTGAAACTTCCTGAGGACTCTGTAGAAAGACACAGGAAATTAAATAATGTGAAATAATCTCATTCTTACAGGAAATTAAATAATGTGAAATAATCTCATTCTAAGAAAATGAAGATATTATCTTCATACTGCGTGTGTAAAATCATATGGTGACTATCAATCATGTATAAGAACAATACATTTCTAACACATGAACAGTAATCATACATGTGTATATTTAACATATAGTACTACAAATAGGTATGAGGTTCCATTCATATATAGATAATTTGTCCCAATATTCACTCTATTGCTTCAATCATATCAAGACTCTGAGTTGCCTACCTTTCACCCTGCTTTCCTCCACTTTTTGGGTTTACAAACACCAGCAGAGGGTGGGTGCCTGGCACTGGAACAATCTGAAGAAAAATACAGCACAGATTACTAAAATCCAATCTATTATTATTATTAAGATCTAAGGCTATGGCAACTTGAACTGATTGATTTAATTTTTCAGTTTAGTTTAAATGTGCTGGCTTTTCAGCAGCAGGGACAGGGACACTGGTCAGACTTAGGAGGAACATGAATGCAGCCAAATACAGAAAACCTGTCCTAGAGTACATGAGACCTGAGACATTGCTGACCTTTCTGTGGATCACTTCTCAGCATGACAATGACCTGAGGCATGAGTCCAGACAACACTAGATTGACTTAGAGACAAGTTTCTGACTGTCTTTACGTGCCTTAAACAAAGTCCAGACTTAAACTCCATAAAACACCTATTACCAGACTAAAATACTCCTTAACTCAGAGTCTCTTGTAAAGAATTAATTGTAGTTTTAGCCTGTTCTGGATTAAGTTCAACCAAATGGAAGAGAGAGAATAAGAGCAACTCTACGACTAAACTGAAGCTTAAATTAATCCTACACGAGGTCAGGTTTCACTTCTGCTTTTCATGGTTTGTGGGGGATCATACATTTTATACATTGAACAGCTGGATGGTTTTACACAATTTGTTTAGTCTTTTCATACTTACTAAAGTGTTTAAACAAACTCTTTGTGTGGTTGTTTTAGCCATCATCATAATTATTATGTCACTATTCCACACCTGACTATTACAGACCTGTTTCATTCATTCAGGGTTTCTTTGCTCTTATTGAATGTTTTTTCTATTTGTGTTATTATGCATTTGTGTTGGTGTTTGAGCAGACAGATTGACCTCACATAACAAAAAACACATAGATGTACAGCTGGAAAACAAGTGTAAGTATGTAGAAATATTTGATGACAGCAGACCTGCAGGATGTGACCATCAGGAGTAACATTTAACAGGCTGGTGTCCTCTTCCTACAGGAAACAAACGGGTAAGCAGACAAATAATAAAAAGTATAAATTTGCCAAAAAGAAATTTGCAATGATTATAGTATTTTTAGCTAAACTGCACATTTTACCTTGGAGACAGTGTATATTGCCCAAGGAGGCAGTATATGATCTCTCAGCGGCCCACAGTCACATGATGATAAGCCAGAGAAAATACACTCATCATGACGCTTAAAAACAAACGAGACAGAATGAACATAGAAAGAAATAATCCACCGTAATTCATGCATCAGTCTAAACAAACAACCCTCACCAGCTCCTGGCACCACACACACCGCCTCCCCGCTAACGTCTTGATCTTCTTGTGGCAGACCTGACACTTGGTGGAGTTGCAGTCAGCTCTGATCCAGTCGTGAGCCGCTATCTGAGGCACAGAGATGTAAAAGAGAGTTTTTCTTTCACCACTAACTAAATTATAGTAAAGATAATTTACATGTTCTTCGATTCTACTTATAATGTCTAGACAAGTCTGAAGATGTTTTCCAGCAGCTGCAGGAACAATGTTCATGTTCAATCATGTGGTGCCAGCAGAACAAACCAACACTGAATAACTGCAGGGAAAATTATGTAATAGATGTCTTTAAAAAACAGTGGCACACTGACACATAACAGACCACACTCAAATATGCACTGCAGGTGTGGAAGTTATGGACAGCTTTAGATTTATGACTTGTTAAATCACTGTGGACTTGGTAGATGTGAATTACCAGATATAATTTCCTTAAAGCTCGCTGGCATCTGAATGTCCTAAAGCATCCTAAAAATATCTGGGCAGTTCACTGTGTGACCCATAACTGACGGTTCGAAACAATGAGCTGTGGCTGTGACACTGCACCAGAAACAGACAGTAAACAGGTCATCGTCTGTGCTTGTGCAAAATTAGGACATTTAACAGATGTACGGAGTAGACTGTGCTGCTGTAATCTGCACTTAAAAAAACATGATGGATTACACTTATTACTGACTAATGCACTGTTATGTTCCCTGTTAATGCATTTACTGTTGCTACCATTTGGTTTTTGGTCACTAAAAGGAGGCCTGTCATGAGTATATTCTCTTGAACACTTGTTAAAAATAAGTGTAACCTAAACTCAAAGGCTCAGACCAATGGAAGGGACAGGGAATGAAAAGAGATCTCTGTGCTTCTTACACCAATTTCAGTTTTAGATCTGACAAATGTACGGGCACAAGGTTCAGGATTCTTGTTGGCACACTGACTGTGGACTGTGTACTTGCAACCTGTGGGAAGAAACACACATCAAAATTACACAAGCCAATTTGTTGAAGACAAAACCAAATCTACAGCTAATTACATGTATTCTCATTTATAGAGAACTGCAGTAACACTGACATATAACAGAGCTGAGTAGCACTGTGTATGAGGTGTATGTCTGTCCCCTGGTGGCAGCTGTGAGCTCTTACAGGTGCAGCAGAGTCCCTGCTTTCCGAGGCCGAGCAGCATGCTCTGACACACACTACAGTAGGTCGGCCTGTTAAAGTGCTTCATTCTCCAAATATGCTGCCCATCCCTCTCTGTCATCTGTGAGGGAGGGAGAAAGAAAACATTTACATGAGTAAAGAGAAGCTACTTTAAGAGGACGGTAGAGGTTGCAGTAAGACTTTAAATCAAATCAATGGTCCAATCAAATGTTGTTTTCACCTTCAGTCCGAGTAGGACGAGTAAAGGCACATTGTTCATGCCTCCCTTCACCCATTCCTCCAGAGTGACCGTCCCGCTGTCATCCACATCGATTGCTGTCATCATGTCTTTGAGCACCTGTTCAGTTAAATAACTATCATCTCTGATCATTTTGTTTATGCTCATTAGCTCCTGAAGTTGCTTTAATAAAGATGTCTTCCTGTTAAAAGACAAACTCAGAAGAAAGAAGTCGTTTCCAAAACCTTATTGGAGATAGCGGATGCTTTTGTGATAAAATTAAAACTTGTGCAGACTAAAAAATTAAATTGATTCATACTGGTCTGAGTTCAGTCACATCCCAACCCAGGTAATCAGCAGCTCGCATCATCTGGGTGATTATACGATCCACTTCCTGATGGAGAGACAACACAGTTTACATTCCCAGTGGACTTTGGTGTTAAATCAGTGTACAAACACTGTAACATATGGCACTCCTGCTGTGTGCTAGACAACCAAATCCAGAACTGCCTGTTGATTAAAACTGTAAAGTAGTGCAGTTGGGTTTTCTTATTTAATTTACTTTGCTTAGTGATAACTGACCTAAGAGATGTTATATATGTGGAATAGTTAATGTTTATATGACTGTCAATGTTTAAATGTTATGTATTAATTACAATTTATAGTTTGGACAACTTTGCGGGGGCAGTGCTGTGATTGTATCAGTGCTAACAGCTTTGGCACCAGCAAGATTGGTATTAGCTACATGTTCACATTCATAGGCTATATTACCTTTTAATGTTTAAAAACATAAATATTTAACATTTTACATTGCAGATAATGAATAGTGAACTTTCTTAGTAAATATGAGTTTTTCAGGGGACCAGTGAACCATCTGACTCGAACTTATCAAGCAATTAACATAACTTATCATTAGCTA
>OMLM01013975.1:67669-93785 GCA_900302695.1 Helostoma temminkii | reverse complement strand
TCTGCCTCTGTGTTCGCTCACGTCTTCCACATTGACGTCAGACCAACAGAGACAACAGACCAAGTTGCTACATGCCTGGCTTTGCCTACCCTTCCCTGACAGATACGCAGTGTACCTATCACTGTTCCCTACCTTTCAATGTAGTTTTAATAAGGGGCGAGTCGTTTCCATGACTCCTCTGCCTTGTACGTGGCCTGTTTTTAAAATATTATGACCAACATGGTGACCTCATGAGTTTGGTGTTGCATCTAAATCTTTGTAAGGGATTTGAGAAAACGTAAATGCATATAATGCTTTACTACATGTGATATTTAATTTTACATTTTAGGGATTTTTTTCTGTGTTGTACCTTTATACATAACTAACCAGCTGTCTAAACCCTACTTAAATGGCAATATACAAGGCTAGGAATTAGCTGTAACCATATGACCAAGATCATTCTGCTAACATTGGATCTGAGATACATATCCCCCTCCTGTGTCCAGGTGAGAAGCTGTGTGTACTAGGCTACAACCAGAATGGAGAGTGGAGTGAAGTGCGCTCTAAGAACGGCCAGGGCTGGGTGCCATCCAACTACATCACACCAGTAAACAGTCTGGAAAAGCATAGCTGGTACCATGGGCCTGTGTCTCGCAGTGCTGCAGAGTACCTGCTCTCATCTCTCATCAATGGGAGTTTTCTGGTTCGAGAAAGCGAGAGCAGCCCAGGACAGCTGTCCATATCACTACGCTATGAAGGCAGAGTCTACCACTACCGCATCAACACAGGCTCTGATGGAAAGGTAGACACAAGATTCGGATGGCTGGCAGTTGGGCGGTGTTTGGAAAAGCTGTGTGATTATCACTACTGATTGTTATTTAGCTGTAAAAGCTGTTTGGAATCTCTCCCTCTTCATCTTCCCTTCTTTTCCTTTATCTTTGTTCTCCTTCCTAACACCCTTAGGTGTATGTGACGTCTGAGAGTCGTTTTGCCACTCTTGCCGAGCTGGTCCACCACCACTCAACCGTAGCTGATGGCCTGGTCACAACACTGCACTATCCAGCTCCCAAATGTAACAAGCCCACAGTATATGGTGTGTCACCCATCCATGACAAGTGGGAGATGGAGCGCACAGACATCACCATGAAGCACAAGTTGGGAGGAGGCCAGTATGGGGAGGTTTATGTGGGAGTGTGGAAAAAGTACAACCTCACAGTGGCTGTCAAAACGCTCAAGGTTAGAGGGCCCTCTTCTATTCATCTACTACAACTAAGCTGCTGAAAGCTGAATTGTAAAATGTCCAGTTATGGATGGATTTTCTCACAGCACATTGGTAGCTTATGGTTAGGCACGGCTAAAACAATGGTTATAGATCACCACCTGCAGGCCCATGTTGGTATTACATGTGATTCAACAGTTACATTTGTCCTGATTTGTCTTCGGTTTTCTTTCCCTTTTTGCAATGACAGGAAGACACCATGGAAGTTGAAGAGTTTCTGAAAGAGGCAGCAGTTATGAAGGAGGTTAAACACCCAAACCTTGTTCAGCTACTGGGTCAGTCTTAGTAAATGTCACTGATTTATAAACTCCTGTTTCTCTCCAAAAAGATTTGGCAGACAGATTCACACTTGGCAATTTGTATTCAAAATAGGTGTGTGCACATTGGAGCCTCCGTTCTACATTGTAACTGAGTACATGCCACATGGCAACCTACTGGACTACTTGAGGGAGTGTGACAAGGAAGAAGTGAATGCTGTGGTGCTGCTCTATATGGCGACACAGATCTCTTCTGCCATGGAGTATTTGGAAAAGAAGAACTTCATACACAGGTATGGGAATAGTCTAGCTGTGACTCTGCATGCTTCTCATGTGTGAAAAGAATCTAATTCACACCTTTCCACCTTCAATTCCCTACTCTCTTCCACTATCCCTCGCTCCTCCTCGCTTCACCATGCAGGGATCTTGCAGCAAGGAACTGTCTGGTTGGGGAGAATCATGTCGTGAAGGTTGCAGACTTTGGTCTGAGCAGGTTGATGACTGGTGACACCTACACTGCCCACGCCGGTGCCAAGTTCCCCATCAAGTGGACTGCGCCTGAGAGCCTTGCATACAATACCTTCTCCATCAAGTCTGATGTCTGGGGTGAGCAATATGTGTGCATAAAGCCTTTTTGTCTCCCTTGCACCTTATTTACTTTGTGCTCATGTTTGATCCTCTGAATCTTTTATTCCTGCAGCATTTGGAGTTTTATTGTGGGAAATTGCCACCTATGGCATGTCTCCATACCCTGGTATTGATCTGTCTCAGGTCTATGACCTCCTGGAGAAAGGCTATCGCATGGAGCAGCCTGAGGGATGTCCACCCAAGGTCTATGAACTCATGAAAGCATGTGAGTAGTCTGTTTTGGGAAAACTAGAGCTCAACAACATGGGTTTGAAAAATCAGTGTTTGCTTCTTATCTGCAAAATCCAATTTGAAAGGCATGATATTCTTGGCCTGATTACCTTAAAACGTTCTAAATCACATACAATTTTCAAATATAGTACTTGCTTAAAGGTGATATATCCTTTTGTCTGTCGCTCTACCAGGCTGGCAGTGGAGCCCTTTAGACCGACCTTCATTTTCAGAGATCCACCAAGCCTTTGAAACAATGTTCCATGACTCCAGCATCTCTGAAGGTACAGTATGATATTGATTATTCTCAAATCTGCTTTTACACACTATCTAAATAAAGTGTAGGAATAAGGCCAAAAATATGATTCAGAGGTACTGACTTTTATAAGTAAGTATAAGAACAGTTTAATCTAGGACGGTAGAGGGGTTAGCACTTCGCACTTACACAAATTAAGTAGGTTTATTTGGTTAGCAGAAGTACAGTACATTCATTGATTTGGTGAATAGCTGCCTCTCAACTCTACTCTATTTTTTCTTTTGTATATTACAGAAGTAGCAGAGGAGCTCTGTAAGACCGCCTCCTCTGGTCACTGTGGACCATTGCACTCTTTCAGTCATGACATGCCCCAGTTGCCTTTCAAATCTCGCACACCCCACAAGCACACAGAAAACAAGGAAAACATCGAGGGAGGACTGGATGGGCGCACCGACCATGGAACACACAGTCACTCAGGTACTACCAGGCATGACTACCTTACTACCGACCAGTCAAGTGCAACAAATTATGATTCAGCAGGTATATCAGTGGACACCGGCTCAGAGAGTCCTCTGCAACGTCGCCAAGCACGTCGTCTGAGGAGGAGAGCGGTCATTTTCCTTAGCAACTGACCGCTGGTCATCTGACCATTGTTGTCTCACAGTTCTACAAGCACAGCCTGACACGGCCCCTATATTACAACACTGTTTCAGCAATTACATTTTAGTTGTTCATCCGTGAAACCTTAATGGTAATGTCAGCGTGATACAATGCCAATTAAAGGATATTAAAGTTAAAGTAACACAATGTAAATGAACCATCAAGTATAAATACACAACACAAAGACTAAAATAACACTTTTACAGCAACAAGAAAAGAACTGTAGAAATACTGAGCTTTGTGTTTCAGATGATTTGAGTATTATAAATAAGGTTATAGATGACCCACAACCTTAAACACTCCCAATATTAAATGATGTCCCTGTTCAACTCAACCACTGTTCTTTTATTTCTGACACATATGTGAAAAGTGTCTCTTATCTATGATTTGAGTTAAAATAAGACCTGTTAATATTCACTAACCCTATAATTAAAATTCCTTTATATTGTTGTTTGTCTTTTTTGTTTATTTGTTATTCGTGTTTATTTATTTATTTATTTAATGTTCAAATAAAAATGTGTTCATTTGTGTGTTTTGAGGGTTTTCTGGGTTTGTGTGTTTATACCCTTTTTTGTTTTTGTCACGGACCATTTTATTAATCTTGTAACTTTTGGCCCACAAGTTTGTACCAATAAAGGAAACGGTAGTGATCATGTACTAATACAGGATACAGAATATTTTGTAAAGTCATGAAAGTGTTTTCACAAGACCTTTGTAGACAGGACTGTTTCAAGTCATATGAAAATGTGTATAAAAACTAGAACAACTTATGTTTATTTGCTTTTATAATGAAGTGGCTATGGCTCAGGATGTAGAGCGTCATGGTTAATCATGATTTATTGATTTGATAGTCAGGCCTGCTGTTCGCTTGCATGTTGTAGTTCACATGTGTATGAATGAGCGGCAAATTGTACAGCACTTATAAAAAAAACCAAGCTTGAACAAAATGTGTTGTATAAATATTTGTTTTACATATTTAATCTTCACTTTCTTTGTAAATTTAGCTGACATATTTTGCACACTATTTTCTAATGAGGCTACTATGCTTGAAAAAAAAAAATCCTCTTGGAAGTTACGCAACAGACTTCCTGGTAACATGAGTTTGGCAGTTTCTGTTTGGGTCCTGTTGTCAACTCCCTGAGGCATATTCACCATCCCATCTTTTACAACAGCAACGTGTAAATCATTGAGTTAGTGTGTACATGCGCATGGCTCTAAAATTTTCCCTCCTTCCTCCTGAAGTGCTTTTCCCTTACTCATGAATCTCCAAGGAGGAGAGAGTAGCTTTTAGAGAGAAAGCGTTTAGACCACTTTATTACAACACACTACTGTCTGTTAAAATGAGGAAGCTGAAAGAGCAATGTCTGTCAATACCTGTCTCTTGGAATATATTAAGCAACCTTTGCACAAAGATGGATGTGTTCCTGCCACGCTCAGCACAGCTTTGTTTTATTGTTAAAATCACTCTCCTCTTTTTTCAGGCTGGGCTTCTACTTTGCTTGGAGGCGACTTAAGATCAGGAAGCTCCCCAGCACTACCCAGGAAACAGCAGCCACGAGATAAATCTCCAAGCAGCCTCTTAGAGGATGCACAGGATGTGGGCACATTTACACGAGACCGCAAGACTGGCTTCTTCAGCTCCTTCATAAAGAAGAAATCTTCCTCTTCTTCCTCACCATCTGGTCAGCTCCAACAAAACCTTCCAACGCCACCCAAGAGGAGCAGTTCCTTCCGAGAGATGGAGACACAGCCTCATAAAAAATATGAACCCACTGCTGATTTCAGTGCTCCTCCTCCTCTACCCCAGTCAGACAGTTTAGGGGGATTCTCAGCCTCTCCTTCCCACTCCCATGGGGAACCCGCGCAGACTCAGGCACGCTGCTGTGGAGCTTCTTTTGGACAGAAACTCTCTGGTGGAGGCCTTGGTTCACAGGTGACGAGCGGCAGCAGTTGGAGTGGGTTGGCTGGCTTTTTCACTCCTAGACTCATCAAAAAGACCTTGGGGCTACGGACAGGCAAGACAGCCTCTTCAGAGGAGGGTGGAGGTTTAGTTGGTGGCCCTAAGCCCTTTCCTAGATCCAATTCTACCTCCTCTATGTCTGCTGGGCTGCCAGACCTGGAGCGCATGGCCCTTACTTTACCTAGGAATCGCAGTGCTAAACCCCCTTTGGAAAGGACTGCGTCCACAACCTCCCAACCAGAGAATGGGGCTGCACGGCCCTCAGAAACTCTGTTGAGGAGGATGGATGAGGGGACTGCACAGATCAGGGAAAGGCCCAAAGCCAAGTTACTACCCCGGGGCACTGCTGTAGGACTGAGGGCACCTGGGGTTGGGGGGGAGGTAGGGGAATCTGATAGTCTGTCCCGGGTCAGGGAGGGTAGAGAGGAGAGTGGGGGAGGACTGGACAGGCAGCAGAGTTGGTCATCTCCCTCTAAGACTTCGAGTTCAGCTGCAGGAACAACTCACACCCACAAAGTTCCAGTGCTGATCTCTCCCACACTGAAACACAGTCCAGCTGATGTGCACCTCGTAGGACTAGACTCTCAGGGGAACCGCTTCAAACTGCTGTCTGAGCACCAAGCAGACCGGGATAGGCCACGGCTTGTAAAACCTAAGTGTGCGCCTCCTCCCCCTCCCACTCTGCGCGGCCTACAACACTCATACAGTGGTGACGGGGAGGAGCAGATTGGAGGCGCAACAGTGGAAGTCAACGGGGACACATTAAAAGGTCACAAATCAGGACGAATGTCAGGAGGAGCGACGACCGGCAGACCTTTAGTGCCACCACCACAAGTGCCTCCTGCACCTTCCTCGTCTTTTTCTTCTTCATGTTCTACCACCACCAACACAACTCCTACCAAAATCGCTAATGGAGCCACCACCACTGCCTCTTCCTCACACACAGCATCATCTGCAGGTTCCAAAGTGGCACTGAGGCGAACCAGACAGCAGACAGAGAGGGGTCCCCAGGAGCGGGGCAGCCGTGAGGCCCTGCTGGAGTGCGCTGAGTGCCTGAGCAGTGCCCTCCAAGCCAGTTCTGAAAGCCCGTCAAGCAGCCAGGTGCTTGACGCTGGCCACCAGCTGCTAGACTGCTGCTCAGGTTATGTTGACTGCATCCCTCAAATGAGGAACAAATTTGCATTTCGAGAGGCAGTGGGGAAGCTGGAACTCAGCTTGCAAGAACTGAGGGCCTCATCTTTGGGAGGTGGAGGGCTTAGCAGTGCAGGGTCCAACGCTGTTTTGGACAACCTGTACGGCTGTATTAAGGAGATAAGTGATCTAGTACAGAGGTAGCCACTGTGATGACGCCAACAATCAATCCTAACAACACATCGCTTATATTCCCTTTTTTATGTTTCTGGTTCTATTTACAGCTTTTTGGGGGACAAAATGAGATGAATCTCTAAAGTACCTCAGAAATCACCGTAAAATGTAATCTTTATTGTTTACAAACAACTGTTTCAAAAAAATGCCAGTGCGGACACTAACTTTGCTCTGACCTGTACATATTGAGAAATGTTTTTACCAAACTAAATGTGGTTTAGGTCTCACCATGAAATGTTTCGCCACAAGTCTCCACCTGGCCGCGATGTGAAAGGCCTCTTTGTTAAATGAATGTCGAGTGTATCAGCTGTGTGTGTCCAGCCAGTAGAGTAGGTAAAGCTCACGCTGCTCATCTGTCAGCCTGTCACATTACTGGGCAAGCCCAGCCGTGCTGATAATACTAGACAGCTGTTTGGACTGACCGAAGCTCAAGCAGTGTCTCTGTTACTGAGTGACCATAAGCCATTTTTCAAACCATTGCAAAAGGACTAGAAACAGCATCAACACCAGGATTTAATATGACACAAGGTTTTCGGGTCTCAATTTGACATTTTTATTTTGTGTGCAGATGTTGTTTATTATTATTATTATTTCATTTCATAGATTGCAACTGACAGTATTTTTAGTAGTTGGACAAAAGTAGTAAAATTATTGTTTTCCCCAAACTTGTTTTGTTAGTATGGGATTAAAGTGTTTTTGACAATACTCTTCAGTGAATAATTAACAGTTTTGACAGCGACATTCCCACAAGGTGAGACCATTGAAAGCAAATGAACTGTGTAAATAAGCTCACATGAAACATCAAGTTTACATTTCACTAATACCAAATACAGGCTTATCAAATCTAAAGAAGAAAAAAAGATTTCTATAAATATGTTTTTTTACTCTCCACAACACAGAAACATAACTGAATTAATGCGTCATATGCACAGAATTTGTCTTTTCCTCAGTCACACGACTAATGTTCACATCTTAACACAGTGCCACATAAATGGAGAAAACCCCCAGTCCGCTAAAGCATTTCAATATTTATGTCCAGTTGTCCTTGCACACTACATTTTTTCTTTGAATGACAGATCATAAGAGTGAGTGAGGAGAGAAGAGCACAGAGTAGCGCATGAGCAGGTGAACTGGGACAGTATTTCTATAAGTGTCCTTCTGAGTATGGGCAGTGCTGGATTCCCTGTAGCCTTGTCGTGGCCTCAGTGCCTCAAATTCTTCAATGTATGAACACTGCGAACATGCGGAGACCTACTCTCCACTAATCACACAGTACTGATCTCTCAACAAACAAACTGCAGTATGTCTTCAGCACATGAGCGATTTGTACATTATGTGGTTCAAAGAGAAATGCTTTTTAGAATGTCTATGTATGAACTTGAATTTTAAATTATTCTTTTTTTATTAAAAGCACAGACCTATTTTGAGAGAAACATTATGTAAATATTTGATTTATTTCATATACAGGAAACAAAAGATTTATGTGTGGCCACAGCATAAAGAGCAATGTTTTTGACTGAAGAGATGTATGGTAAGACTGAGGCCCCTCCACCCAGATCTGAATATCTGTTTAATGAATGTATTATTCTTCAGTTATGAACCTGGTCGAATGTTCATCTGCATGACTATTTAGTTCTCTCAAGGTGCCATTTTTTAATTTATTATTTGTTATTGTCCCACTGTTCTAATTTTGGTTACACTAAACCCAGAAGCAGCTGCTCTGTTTTTAGAGAATAAACAAAACTGTGTACAGTGCACACACGAATCATTTTTTTTTCTTTGATTGCTTTTGCTCACATCTTAATGTACACTGGATAAGGCCTCAGACATATTGGTTCATTAACATGTTGCATTGAAATACTACAAATTTTAACTGTAAACACTGCAGGTCTATAACACTTACAAAATGTTTGTTAACGACACTTGGATTGTCAGTAAAAACTCTTGTCAGCTTGTTTTGTGGTGCATTTCATATCATGATTTCATGTCATTGTGAGTCAGTGTATTTGTCCCATTTCTTGCCAAACAGGATGCATTGAGACAAACTGGTGGTTAATTTCTGTTCACTGTGAGTTTGACATTACATGGACTTTTCTCATATTTCTTGGTGCCTTTTTTGTGAATAACTTGTGTACACTACACTAACACAACAAGAAATCACAGGATGTAGTGTTTAAGTCCATCATTGAACATTCATATCGATATCTTTACTCGCCATGTAATTCAGATAGGTTATCACTACCACATGCATTTCTGTCAACAGTCCGATGCAAACTTGAAGCCAAAAGGTGCACTTTGTCTGTTTAGATTATGTATCTGGATACTGTGCTACTAAGGTCATTGGTGGCTAGTAACACTGTTGATGGAGCCACACCTCATGTTTCCTCTTTAATAAAAGACATGAGTCTGCTGCACTCAACTCAAGCCGCTCTGTTGTTTCATAATCTCATCACACAAAACGTACACACTAGCACCAGTATGCTGTTTGCGTATTACATTTATGATTCCATCTTTTAGTGCATCTCTGTAGAACAGGTTGAGTGATATAGAACAGTAAAAGGAAAACATTTGCAGGATCAAACGCAGCTCCTATCTGGGCATTTTTAAATGAATAGAACGTAAAATCAGTCATTAGTGTCATTTAACTGATTCTGTACCAGTGGAGATTCGCGATAAACAGATTCTGTTTAACATTTGAACTGAACCACAACATTTCTGCTCATTCTCATTATCAGTCTTCTGCATTGTCTTTATTTATGTTTCCTACATTTATTCTGTTTTTTTGAGAACAGCTCTGGAGATGGTGTGTATGCACCATTATACCAAAGGCCGCATCTTCAGTTGTACGAGTGCAATGTCAGCCAACACACACACAGACACACCATAAAGGAATATGTGAATCTAAACAGGGATGAAAAATGACAGAGATGTTAACATTAACTTTTTGTATTGTATAAAATATATATTTTGTGTTTTGTTTTTTTATTTAATGCTCACGTTATATTACTGTGAAGTTCTGCTTTTCAGTGTTAAGCCTATTGTAAATAATAAAGATATTGATGAATACTGTTTTGTTTTTGGTTGTTCAGCTGCTTCGACAGTTTTATGTTATATAGTTATTCATGACTAAATTTGTGTTCACACAAGACCTAAACACACGTTAGTATCTTCAGCCTTAGAGTATCTTTGTAAGTCATTAAATCATTAAAGAAGTAAAATAAGTATCAGATGCAATATAATAGATAGATGCATAAATAAACAATAAATAAAGACAGTTTATTTTTAAACTGTAAAATCAGTTTTAAACTTTCCTGTAAATTTCAGTCATAACATATAACATTGTGTCATATGATGAGATTGTCTACCAAATTCAGTTTTCAAATCACAAAACATTACTATTATTTGCATAGTTACACTGATGTAAATAATAAAAAACTTTTATTACCGCCCCAATTCCAATAAAGTTGGGGCGCTATGTAAAATCTACAAAAAACTGAATGTAATGATTTGCAAAACTCATAAACCCATATTTCTATTCACAATAGGACATAGAAACTATAGAGGAGAGAGACCTTCCAACTGGTATCAAAAGCCTGCATCTCTCATGGTATGGGGGAGTATTAGTGCCTTTCCCAGGCACCTTCAATGCTAAAAGAAATATCCAGGCTTTAGAGCAGCATTTGCTCTTTTTCGGGGAAGGCCTTCCATATTTCATCAGGTTAATGCTAACTGATGCTACTGCAATCTGGGTCTGCGTCTGGGTGATAAACAGGCCTTCTGCAGTCCAGACCTTTCACTGACTGAAAAGTTTGGTGCATGCTGAAATGCAAAATACAACAAAGAAGACCCAGGACTGTTGAGCAGTTAGAATCTTATATCGGGTAAGAATGGGACAATATTCCTCCATCAAAACTCCAGTAACTCGTCTCCTCAGTTCCCAGACATTTACAGACTGTTCTTAAACATGCTACTGTGGTGAACATGGCCCTGCCATAACAGCTTTGATTTTAGTGAATCATGACATTTACCCAGAGCTCAAGCTGATATACTAATATATATGAATTTTATATTATAATTTTATAATATATACAAATTCTCCACGTTTACAGTGCTGGTGACTGTGGCTTGTACAGTCATGTTATTTCCCAAGACTGGAATAGACAGAGGCAACTGGTTAGGGTCAAATAAATTTAAATATATGACTATGATAACTTTTTTAAGTGAAAAAATGTCTTGTGCATAGAATGTATAACAGGCTTCTGTGAACAGCATTTAGTACATTTAGCTAAAAACTTTTTAGAAATTTGACAAATTTTACAGCATCACATTCCAAGTGCTAATGCTCACATAATCCTAGAGTTGGACATTTTAATTATAAAGTAGACTAACCAACGATTAAAAAATCTATTTTTAAATAACTGCTGGAATCATGTGGTTTTATTTGTATACATAATATTGTTCCAAATATCTGTGCAGTGTGCTCTGGAAACAGATCTCTGCCTCTCTGCTAGCCCGGCCCACTCCATATCCGACTCCTCCCTCTCCGTAGCCTATGGTAAAGATGGCGTCCATCATGGAAGGGCCGCTAAGCAAGTGGACTAACGTCATGAAAGGCTGGCAGTATCGTTGGTTTGTTTTGGATTACAATGCTGGCCTGCTGTCATACTACACGGTACGTCCATTCCCACGGCTTGTAAGTGCTAAACTGTCCCCTCATGAGGTGAGATTGTAGAAGTTGTCGGAGGTTGCCAAAGCGAAGTGGGATAAAGGCCTTGTGTTTGTCAGGAGTTGGGAGTCTCAGCTGGCAAAAAGAGGCGAGTCTTTGCGATGACAGACGCGCACATCGACCAATAGAAATGCTCCTCCGACACTAACTGACGAATCAGACACGGTTTTCCATGCTCACATCCGCTGTTGTAGCTAGCTAGCTAGCTTACTAGCTAATAGCTGAGATACACCGATACAGAGAAACGCTGTAATGGATAGTTTGTATGTGTGAGTAAGATTAGGACAGATGAGATGTTTGTTTCCGCTAAAGTGTAGTTAAATAAAAGTCCAACACCCGCCGCTCTGCTAGCTAAAGAAAAGCGTAGCAGGCAGTACAGCAGCCTGATGTGGGGATGCATCGATATTCGACGGTACCCGATACTGATCTGATCCGATTGATTTATTAATCAACTGTATACTTCCCCGGATGGCATCGGTCTTAACTTAAACATCCCTTTTGTAAAACAAAATGTAGCAAAACATAATTGCACGGAACCATTTATTATTACCATAACAACTGTGCAGCTGCAACAACTAGGAACAGCATTCAAAATAAAAAGGAATCAAACTTCCTTCTAAACATTTAGTGCAAACAGGAACCCAGTATATTCAGTCATGCACTGGAACCCAGTCAGACCCAGAATTGATTCATGAGCACACTACACATTGTCCCCATGTGAGAACACAGACTCGGACAATCTCCTGCTGTGCACTACACAGTGTCCAGACCTGATTCTCATGACTTTGTTAGGAGTTTATATGTGAAAGCAGCTTATAATACTCTGTTAAAAAAATAGAGGGAACACTTAAACAAAACATAACTGAAATCTTCCAGTTGAAAATCTGTATTTATTACATAGTGGAATGCGTTGAGAAGAAAATAACATAATGATCAATGGAAATCTAAATCATTATCCCATGGAGGTCTGGATTCAGAATCATACTCAAATTAAAATAGAAAAGTCAGATCACAGGCTGATCCAACTTCTGTGGAAATTCCTCAAGACAATTCAAAATGAGGGTCAGTAGTGTGTGTGGCCTCCACATGCCTGTATGCACTCACTACAACATCTGGGCATGCTCCTGATGAGATGACGGATGTTCTCCTGAGGGATCTCCTCCCAGACCTGGATCAGGGCATCAGTCAACTCCTGGACAGTCTGTGGTGCGACTTGGCGTCGGTGGATGGAACGAGACATGACCATCACTGACCCACCGCCAAACCGGTCATGCTGGAGGATGTTGCAGGCAGCAGAACGTTCTCCACAGCGTCTCCAGGCTCTGTCACATGTGCTCATGGAGTCTGTTTCTGACAGTTTGAGCAGAACAGTGGCCTGCTGGAGGTCATTTTGTAGAGCTCTGTTACGGCCCCCTGCACGTCTCCCAGTATACAGTATACAGGCCTATCTCCTGGTATCTCCTCCATACTCTTGACATTGTGCTGGGAGACACAGCAAACCTTCTTGCCACAGTGCGCATTGATGTGCCATCCTGGATGAGCTGCACTACCTGAGCGACTTCTGTGGGTTGCATACACCACCTCATGCCACCTCTAGTGGTGAGGGCACTGGCAAAATGTAAAAGTGACCAAAAATCATCCAGGAAGGATGAGGATAGGGAAAAGGTCTGTGGTCACCACCTGTAGAACCATTCCTTTTTAGGGGTTGTCTTGCTAATTGCCTCTAATTTCCACCAATATACTGTTATTAGTATATGGTTAAAGGTACCAAATGTTGGATCCTGTTCAGCCAATAACTAAATGTATATAACCACATAACATATAACATATATAACTATAACCTCCCCCATATAACTGTTTATCTTTTGAGGTTTGAAGTGCTGGTTAGACAAAAACAATTTAAATTTCACATTTGATTCTGGGACATTGTGATACCTCCTTTAAAAAATAATTTAGATAATAGATAGATAATTTTAGATAATGTTTCATCATAAAGCATGTATTACCAGCAAGTTAATATAGTTTGAGTCTGACTTCAGTCACCTACCCTGTCATCATAATGTATATGGTTTTAATACAAATTGTCTTCATTTTTTTAATTAAAAAACACCGACAAGCTGCCCTGCTCTGTGTACTGTACACTACCTGTGTTAATGTCTGATTTGTTCTGTTATTGTTTTACAGTCTAAGGACAAGATGATGCGAGGATCCAGAAGAGGCTGTGTCCGACTCAGGGTAAGACTCTAGATAAAGGTCATCCTGGTCATTGACTTGGACAAATTAATTACATATTCTGCATACTTGGCTAAGAGTTGTTAGTCTGCCTTTCAGGTTTTGTAAAAGCTTGTTCAGAGCATTGTTGTGTGAAATGTAGTAAAATACACTCTGACACCCCTTTATGCCCCCTACTGTGTGACAAGATTTGCTTTGTCAATGATTTTTATTCTGTAACATTGGCTTTTGAACCGTATTTTATATACTGCAGTCTTCATCTGATTTGCCATGGAAAAATTCTATCCTCCTGCATCTTATGCTGGTATATAATAAATATATTACTTGCCTGATTTCTTGGTCTGGTCCAACATGGTTCCTGTAGCCAAAGCCTCATTGATTTAGTGATGGTGGTGTTTCAGTAAAAGTGTGTTGTCAACATTTAGTAATGTCCACTAGGTGGCGTCAGGTGACCTGCTACAGTCTGTTTTACTACCTCCAACAAGGACTAGTGTTGAGCGTTCAGCAGGGGTTTCGGGCAACTGGCACAATGGTAGTACTGAGATAAAGGGCCTTTCTCTCTGCTAAATAAAAGATTCTTTGTCCGTAGAGTCTCCAGCAGAGGGTCAGACCTAATATGTAGGATTACAATGACTTAAGTAAGCCTGTTAGAGAACCATTTGTTTCTGTGGGTCTTATTGAAGCCACTTGTAGGTGAGGCAGTGTACCCGCTGTGTGGATCTGAAAACCTCTCTAGTTCTCGTTCTTCTCTCTGAGTTCGAAGTATATTGTAATAGTGTCTAATAGTCCTTGTCCTGCTACTACATGTCTTTACTTGACAATTTTGCATGTCATCACAGAGTGTACTAAGAGATAAGTATTTTCGGTTATCAGGAATGAGTGTCAGGAGGTTTAACTTTTAGACGCCCTTCAGTATTCAGAGACCTGGAGCCTGTACCTACCTGAACTGCTGAAACTCTGTCTCTGACACATCATACTGACACATCATACTGTGTCAATAACTGAGGTTACAGGAGGTAAAGTTTCTCATGAATTTTATCACATATGGTTATGAAAGCTACAGTTTATGCCACTACACTTGTTTGAGGACAAAATGCAAATCTAAGCATCATAAAAATGTTGCCTATGGTATCGCTTAAGGGAGGAAGTATCTTCTGAAACTATCCTGAAAGAGGATTTGGCATCTTTTACAGCCAAATGTCTACATGGTCATGGGTCCGAAGTTTCAGTTAAGGTTAGATCAATGTAACATTGTTTTCTGCAGTCACAGGAGTGTGATGGTATTCATCACAGAGCTAAAAAAAAGTAGATATTGACTGTTTATTGTACTTTGTTTTATTTTATGACTTGGAATCAAACAGAATTTGGATTTTTGATACTAATAATAGTAAAATAATTTTAACAAAAAAGAATAGTTAATTTTTATGTCCTTAACCAGAATACATAACCTTGTCATAATCAGTTTTCAGCTTTTTAAATTTGTCCTTGTATCCAACCCAGATCCCTGTATTGTATGTTGTACCAAACCCTGAGCTGACTGTGTCAGTTTTAGTACTTTTTCCACAGGCTGGCTCTGTGGTCCTGTTAAACCAGGCATGCCTAGTCTTGTCTGAAATAGCAATCTAACTATTTAATGTAGAGTTATACTGGGTGTCTTGTTGGATTATGAAGGGTGACGAGTGTTTCACTGAGCAAAATTCTGCTTTTTCGAAAAAGAATAGTCCAAATTAAAATTCTTTCTAAATCAGTTATTACCGCTGTATGTCAAATGGCAGTGTTTTGTGTATTAGTAGTCATCTTTGCAGTAGTTTTCCATCTAAGGTGGAATTCACTTTTTTGTACTAAAAAGGTGAAATGAGCTTGTTTATTATACAGGATTTCAAAGTATTTTATATTTTTAAATGTTATGTTTATCCACCGTTAGTTGTTATTTGTTTTTCTGTGTAAGACTCAGCTGCTCTGAGTCACATGTCTTGTTTCTGTTGTTGTTTCTAGTAGTAAATGCCCCAGCTAGCCAGTCAGCCATATCTCTGCAGTTGGCTGCTAGCTGTTGGGCCCTGGTGTCTTTTTTCCTCCACCCTTCTATGCCTTTCTCCTCCTTTGCTCTCCCAAATCCCACCTCCTCCCTCACCCCTCCCTTCTTCACTCCCATGTTCCAAAAGGCTGCGCTCGTATGTCTGTGTCTGAGATTTGCTCTTTTGTCTGTGTGTGTGAGAGAGCGAGAGAGAAACACAGTGTGATTGTGAGGAAGGGGTGGTAAGGAAGGAGGACACAGAGCTTCTGAAGAAGAGAGAGATGAGCTGCTGAGATGAGCCATGGGTAATTTACAAAAGAGTCTCAGTCAGGGTGGCTGCAGGAACATGTGGAGGCCAGGAGGATACAAATGGAAAGTGGAGTGTGACGTGGCTCTCCCCCTCTCTCTCTCTCTCTCTCTCTTTCTCTCTCTCCCTCTTTCTCTCTCTCTCTCCCTCTCCCTCTCTCTCTCTTTCTCTCTTTCTCTCTCTTGCTCACCCTCTCTCTCTCTCTCTCTCTCTGCCCAGGGTGCTGTGATCGGCATTGATGACGAGGACGACAGCACATTCACCATCACTGTGGACCAGAAGACTTTCCATTTCCAAGGTGAGATGCCCCCTTTTAATGTTGTCTTCTTCATGACTTTGCTCCTTTTCTCAGCGGTGCCTCCACTGGCTTACTTTCTCGGTGATCTTTTTTGCATCCATCTCTGCTGTTCATTCTCCCTCTCTCGCTCTCTCCTACTGCTCATTCCCTCCCCTGCTTAAAAAGACTTGGACTGGTCTGCTCTTATAGCAGGAAACACATGCACATAGGCATCTAGACAATGCCAGAGCCTTTCCTCCCATGTGGACCCTCTGCAAGCTCCGTGAAGTTGGACTGACATTTATTCCTAAAATTACTAGACAAACAAGATTTGTTCCACTGCAAACTAGATACCTCTGGAATCAAACAAGCAACTGAGGGTTTTCTTTTCCTTCAGCCCTCCGGACTGAGGCTGAGGAGGAAGATTGCTGCTTGTGTCTCTCTGCAGTTGAGCCTCTGGGAATAATAAAGGAATACTGCTGAGCTGGAAGCTGAGCACAGGTCTCCTTTGGTTGCTGCCGCTGTTTTCCTCTGCTACAACGCTGCCGCAGCTTGCTATCTAACAACCAGTCACTCCATAGGGACAGGATTGGCTCCCAGCAACAGCATCGCCCCCCCCTCCCATCCTGCCAGCGCTTCCCTCCTTTTTGACAGGGAGCTGTCCACTCCAGCACACTGCAGACATCTGTTTTACTCTTTACTCCGCCAGGTCTTTTTAAATAACTGTCTCCATCTTTCATTCATTTGTCTTTCCATCTGCCCATTTGTATCCATTTTGCCAACACCAACCCCCTCACACTTCACTCGTAAGAGTCACCACCAGCCACAGTCCATGGGCCCCCTGCCCCTCTCACCTCCTCCATGCCCTCTCCCATGTCTGTGTTCCGAAGCTGTATGCTGTGGTTCTACAAACGCAATGGTAAGGAGAAAGCCGCGCACATCTCATGGTCCACATGCATGCCAATCCCTGGCAAAAGGATAGAAAAAGGCGTTGTTTGTTTGTCTTCTGGGATGTACAGTCAGGGTGGAGCAGTACGTTCTGTATAGCTCTGGTGTTACGGTTCATTACGGCAGTTCAAGGAAAGTTCAGAGCAGTGTGAAGAAGGCTGTTCAGTGGCTGTCAACTCTGAGGAATTACTATGGACAGTATGTGTGGTGTCCCATTGTAAGCCAATATTGGTACAGAGTAGGCGTGTTATTTACAAGAGGCTGTTTGTTGTTGCTTATATTTAACCTGTTCTTCACCACGTTAGCTGTTTTGTCTAAACAATGATGTAATCTTTTTCCCTCTCATGATGGACATTTTTGCTGTGTTTTATACTTCATATCAGCTCACAGTCTTCATTTATTCTGGAACTTTCTGAGCCACAGTTAATCTGAGCCCGCTGTTATGCCTCAGTGAGTCAAAGGCAATTCGCTCAGTTTTATATGTTCACTCGTGGTTGGCCCTTATGTGAATTACTTAAGCCTAAGAGAGACATCTGCATATGTTGTGAATGCTGTTCTAATCTAAGGAGTTTAATTACATAATTCAAAAGCATAATTTTAAAAAAACGTCACTAATGTAATCAGATGGAAATTCATTTCTGGCAGCGTGTTGTGTAAAAAGGCATCTCAAACGTCAAAGAAGATACTTGTGTAGTAGATTTGATGATTGTAAAGTATTAGAGTTTGGAAAGATTATGTTTCTGGTGTAGCTCAATCCACAGTGTCTGAAAACAAAACTATCCTTGCACAGGACACCCTGGCCCTGTGTCATACATTTCAACCCCCCTGTATCTTTTTGTTTGAGAGAAAACAATGAAATGTCACTGAAAGACACATGAGCTTTCTGGTTACCCAAAGGGCTGCTGTTCCATCTCACATATCAACAGTGGACGAACGGGCAGAATTTGCTTTAAATATGTGAACATGAGATGGAAACATCAGCTGCTACCTTGGATATGAAGAAACGCACAGGATGTTGGGCAGGAGGAGATTTCTCTGTTGCTGTAAAACAATCCTGGCCTGAACATGTTATGCCATTAGTCTCCCTGGAATCACGGCAGCCTCTGAATGCGTTTGTGTATGCTGTATGCATGTGCGCCATCATTTATGCGCTTAAACGTGGGAAAGGCATGGTCTCTAAAGGAAGGCACAAGCGGTACACCAATACATTTAAATTTCCCATTAAATTTGCTGATACACAACTCATTATCGTTAAGTTGAATATTTGCCATGATACTTCTTCCAGAACAGTCCACTCACAGGTTAAAGTGTAGGTCTAAGAGGCCCACCACTGGTGCTGGTCTGGAGTGCAGTTCTGTACTGTCTTTCTATTTAGAGAAGCATCAATTATTCATCAGTCCCTCTCCCCCGCAGGTGCATCAGAGTTGCCTGAGAGCCCTTTAGCTCCCTCTTTTCCTCTTTTCTCTCTCTGCTCTCACTGGCCTCATGGCATCTACGGTGGATGGCTATCAATCTCTCATTTTCTCCTCGATCTCTGTCACAGTAACCATACTGCATGTGGCAGCAGTTCAGAATGAGAGGCCTTCATGTTCTTAGTTCTCAGCTCCCCTCAGGGTCCTTCTTACAACCTGCACCGTGCTGTCTCTCTCCCTTTGTCATAGTTCTTGCACTGATCATCTTTTTATATCAGGGGAGTTGTTTTTTTTTTGGCATAAATATTTATTATTTTCAGTCATTTCAGTAATTGTTTGTTGGGATTATTTGAATACTGTATTTATCATGGGTCATTAAAAACATGTTAAGGTATTTTTGTAATTATTTTTGAAAGGTGTGTGTCTGTGGATTAGTTGGAGAACACTGGTGTGAGATACAGTGCCTCCTTCTAGTAGCTTCTCTATGCCTCTGCTTTTTTTGAGCCTGCAGTAGCAGTTAACTCTGTGTTATGACACTACTAAACAGTTGGACTGTGAAACTGTTAGGATTCAAGGTTGAAACTGCATAATAAAACTCATAAACTTGTGTTGTTAATGTCAGGTTTGTGCAGCGTGATAGGAGTATTATTTAACTTAGCTTTTGTACTTTTGTTCCTCTTTCCAATTTAGTAATTGCTGCAAAATAGCACATAGCAAGCCACTTTAAATCATTTTGAAAGTGTTTGTCATCTCATAAACCAGGGTAATTAATTTCTTTTTTAGTCTCTTGATATAGAAAATGATTGTAGGACCCACATTCACTTCACGTTAACAAAACCCTGCCAACTTCACCTGGGTGGGTCTTTTTCATATGGGCACCACACCTTATTATGATTCTTAGTATTGTAACCACAAAAACTCATCTAGTACCAGGAAACCTAGGAAACCCTTGTGTCATCAGATTGTTAGAAATTTGACCATGTAATAACTTGTCCATCCCTTAAACTGTGCCTTATCTTACTCCCCTTTTAAATTGTTTTTAGGACATATGGCTTTCTTTAATATGTAACTCCATATTAACATTGTGCGGTCATGGCATTACAGCCATGTTATAATGTTTGGTGTGTACCTGACTGACTAACACCACTATTTCAGTGGGACTAACAACTCACACAGTGACACAGTTCATACGGTTACAGTATTTGTTTTTGTTGATGGCCCTGCTACTCTCTCTTGTCACAAATAGAACTAAACAACATTAGTGGCAGTAATCTGTTCCTCTAGAGAGTCTGTTTGGCTAAGGGGAAAGTGAGAGGGCAGCGAGGCGCTGTCTGAGTGGATCAGCCTGAGCCTTGGCTTCCTTTTAATGTCTTTAAAAGCTTTTCTTCTGTAGCACTGCTCAGCCTCTATGCTAGCACAGCTATTCATCTGCTGCTCTGTCTTGTTTCCTGCTCAATGAAAAATGAATCTTATGCAGGATATAGTTTGTGAGCTAATTCAGTGGCAGTGTTAAGTTCTTCTCTCACAGCTTTAAAGTTCTAGTTTCTTTTTCTTTTTTTTTTTTTACTGTGGTAGCCACCGTCCACCTGCACATTGGAGCAGAGAAGTAAAACTGCTTTTCAAACATGAACTGAAACCCTCTAAACAGTCTGTGTTTTACAAACAGCACTCGGTATACATGCCCCAGCCTGACCGGATGGAGTCTGGTTCACTCCAGTCCATGGCAGAGGACAAAGCAATTTCCCTCTTTATGCCATTGGCACCAACCAGCATGCATGTGTCAGTGCAGTCTGTGTGGTGCACATGTCAGAGCCTGTATTGGGTCACTGCTTAATGATGCTGGCAGTCTGTTTGTCCTCTGTCTTTGCTTTGACAGCGCAGCCTCACCCTGCTCCATTTCACACATCCACCCTAAAGGCTTAATGTGAAAACAGGCGAGAACCATTACTGCCCCCAAAGATTTAACTCCTCACTTTTACAGTGATCACACGTAGGTGCTGGGTACTACTGGAACTATTACCTTCTCTTTTTCCCACATAACATGTGAGTGATTATGTGTGTTTGACCCAACATTGCCTAACTTCACTTAAATATTGTCTGAGTGAAATATAAGAGATGATATTCAGCAAGTAGTGATGTTTATGACTTTAAGCAGTCATTACATGCAAAGGATATGCAACAAAGTACTTAAAATCCTTTTCATTTGCATAACACTGCTCTGTCCAAAGCTTTATAGTGTCCTGAAATGGGGATACTATGTACAGAATAATTTTTTTATTTCCTATTTTTTAATGTCTTTTACGTAGTCGCAATCGCCACAGCGCACAGGTTTTATACTGCTCAAAAAATTAAAAGGGACACATAATCATTTCAGTGTAAGTCCAAGTCCATCACTCTTCTGGGATATCAACCTTTCCAGTTAGGAAGAAACACTGATTGTGAATCAATTTCACCTGCTGTTGTGCAAATGGAACAGACAACGGGTAGAAATTAGAGGCAATTAGCGAGACAACCACTATAAAGGAATGGTTCTGCAGGTGGTGGCCACAGACCATTTCCTAGTCCTCATCCTTCCTGGCTGATTTTTGGTCACTTTTACATTTTGCCAGTGCCCTCACCACTAGAGGTAGCATGAGGTGGTGTCTGCAACCCACAGAAATTGCTCAGATGGTGCAGCTCATCCAGGATGGCACATCAACCTGCACTGTGGCAATGCGTGTTGTAGGACAACAACCCAAGCAGCAGGACCGCTATCTGCTCTTTTGTGCAAGGAGGAACAGGAGGAGCACTGCCAGACCCTACAAAATGACTTCCAGCAGGCCGCTAATGTGCATGTTTCTGCTCAAACTGTCAAAAACAGACTTCATGAGAGTGGTATGAGAGCCTAACGTCCACAAGAGGGGCCTGAGTTCACAGCCTAACACCCTGCAGGCCGTTTGGCATTTGCCAGAGAAAACCAGGATTGGCAGATTCTCCATTGGTGCCCTGTGCTCTTCACAGATGACAGCAGTAAGCACACTGAGCTCATGTGACAGAGTCTGGAGACGCCGTGGAGAATGTTCTGCTGCCTGCAATATCCTCCAGCATGAGCGGTTTGGCGGTGGGTCAGTGATGGTCTTGGCTGCACAGACACCTATGTGCTAGCCAGAGGTGCCCTGACTGCCATTAGGTACCGGAATGGGATCCCTTAGACCCATTGTGAGACCGTATGCTGGTGCAGTGGACCCTGGGTTGCTTCAGATTCATGACAATGCTAGGCCTCATGTGGCTGGAGTGTGTCAGCAGTTCCTGTATGATGGAGAACATTCGTTGTCTCATCAGGAGCATGCCCAGACGTTGTAGGGAGTGCATACAGGCACTACTGAGCATCATTTTGAATTTTCTTGAGGAATTTCCACAGAAGTTGGATCAGCCTGTGATCTGACTTTTCAAGACCTTTTCAGACCTCCGTATTATTATCTTCATTATGCTATTTTGTTCTCAACTCATTCCACTATGTAATGAATACAGATTTTTTTAACTGGAAGATTGTATATAATCGAGATCTAGGATGTGTTGTTTAAGTGTTCCCTTTATTTTTTTGAGCAGTGTATGTTGGATGCTCTTACTAACTCGAGCCAATAGTTCAATACCAATAGCGGCACTCAGAATATACTGTCTTGCTCAGTGGCTGGGGCTTTGTGGACTTTTTAGGGGTTCAGTGTTTCATCCATAAATGACCAGGAGAAGCCTGGTTGCAAACCCCAGGGTGACCACGGTACCTATTGCACCCCAGCACCACCTCTGTGTACAGAATAAATACTAATGTATTTGCGCACTACTGTAAATTAAAAGGTTAGACAATAGACCTAGCCGGTCACTGGCTAGGAGTTGGGTGAGAAGATTAAAGTCAATGTCATATCGGTATTTTAAATGAGAGGGTTACAGGAGGGGGGTGTTCGGCTTTGTTAACTCTGACTTTGTCAACACTGTTTCTGCATGGAGAGGTTGCCAAGCCAACCTAGCTTTCCCTCTGCTCCAGTCTTTATGCTATGCTTGCTTTCAGTAAGAAATGAGCAATCGGCATGTTTCCTAAATATTGTCTTCCTTTAACACAATTTAACGTCATATTCTTTCAGCTTTTGATTAGATTTTCATCTAATTGATATTATTGTTTTATTGTTTATATTTTTATGGGTATTGTCTTATTTGTGAAATGTCAAACCCACAAAGTAACGTTGATAGATTCCTCATTCTAAATGAAGATAAGCAGAATCAAACTAATATAGTTTAGCAATCGAGGCATGATATCTAGATCTCATCTTGATGAATACATGGCTGCCATCGTGTGCCACCAGTAGTCACGTCATTTCAGTGTTGTGTCCTGGTGTCAGACGTGTCACAATTGCCAATGATGGTGTCTGTATGGAAAATGTGGCTCACTGGGTGTGTCTGTCTGTTCTCAGCCCGAGATGCAGATGAGAGGGAGAAGTGGATCCATGCCTTAGAGGGAACTATCCTTCGTCACACCCTCCAACTCCAAGTATGTAATCATTACACTTATTTACATATATGTGTTTAAGTCTGTGTGTTATCTGTCCACTACAGTTAGTTACAAAAAAGATGCTGTGCTGCTGTGGCAGACATCAGCATATGTATCAGAATATTTACCATTTATTTTCCTTAGCAAATACTTTGTAATGCATAAGGAGGGTACTGGTGTAGAAAGTCTTTGGTCAAAAAAGGAGTCAAGAGCAAATTTATAACCCCTGAGGTGAATTTAAAATGTGGTACCAAAGCTTTCCTTTGATTTTTATTGAACCTCAGATTACATGCATTTGCATACTCTATAAATCACGTACTGTGCTTCTACCCATATGATGATGGTGAAGGGACTTTGCATCTCAGGTGCTGTTATCAGCACTATTAAGGCTTACGTCTCAAAAGAGCCACTGAGTCAGAGCATATTTCTGTCAGGATAAATATAAATAATGGTGACATTGATGTTATCATAAGTAGAGGATGTTACAGTTATAGTGACTGTGTGGAAACTGACTGTTATGGAAAGCCTACTTTTTGTGCCACTAGTGTTTGTGTCTAGGTTTGTCTGTCTCAACCGGTTCTTAGCTTCTCCTGCCCTCCAGTTGTTTGTCTGTTCAGTCGTCCTTTTCTGCTCTCCTTCTGTAAACCAAATCTTCCTCCTTGTTCCCTCCCATCACCGTCTACATGCAATTCTTACCACCCGTCTCCTCCCTCTTTTCACCCTCATGACCCACCTTTGTGTGTGCGCTGTGTGTGTCTGCTTACTCAGTGTACACACATACACACACTTATGCAGTGTTAGCATGTTGCTGTCGTAACATCATGTGATCCGGCAAAAGCCAATCAGAGACCTGCTTACTTAATGAACCAAGCATTTGCCTCAGCTGTCTCAGCCAATCGGTGTGGCTGTAATACTTTTCCCTGTCAGTCCTTGCTGCTGCTTTGTGTGTTTTTTTTTCATCTGCCTGCATGAGAGGAAGTGAGGCTTTCCTGCCAGGGGAGGGTCCTGGATTAACTCAGCTCTGTCTGCCTCATACCAAATGCTCAGCTGATAGCTTGCCGAAGGATGTAATATAGCCAGACTAGCTGCCCTGCTATCACACAGTCTGAAGGCTGCTGTAGTTTATTTTGGCAGACTGCAGTGCAGAGCAAGAGGAGGAGATTGTTTTCTGTTTCTGTGTGAAGAAGGAGGAGAGGGGAGGAGGGAGAAAGAACGCTAACTTCAGAGCTGGTGGTATGTTGCTGTAGGGAGAGAAACACAATAACGCAGCCAAGAAAGAGAAAACGATCTTGTGTCAGGCTAAATGGCCTGATGGGAGAGATGTACAAGTTTTAATACAGCATGTCCATCGGAGCGAGGCACCCAGTAAGTAAAACATACACACACACACAAAAACGCCACTGCACCATAGCACGGAGAACTTTAACGGCTGCAGTGCGCTGCTGGGGCAGCAGCATTTTAAAATGGGTCACACTGTGTGGAAAGACAAATAAAATTGGGAGGGAGGGGGAGGGTGTCAGAGCAGTGTTGTTGTTTGTAGAGCCTGGGGTGGTTTGGTGGCTTTCTGAATTTTGCAGGCTGCTCTAACATATTACCACTATGTCACAGTCACCCACTGTGTGTGTAATGGATTTTTACATGTATGCGAATATTTCAGGAAACGCGAAGAAGACGCGCTTGTACAGTAGCTGTTTATAGAACAGCCACCTGCCATGACTTTCTGCTTCCTATCTATACAACTTATCTGCTATGTCTGTCAAAACACTTCCCCTCCATTATTCACATTGTCCAAACATGAGATATGGTTTGTTATATAAAAATAGAGGTTCTCAGTTTTTCTGTCTAGTTTGGTTTCCACATGGTAGCTTCATTTTCCTGCTGTCGTTTTGTTTCGTCTGCATCTGTTTCATCTTACTTGTACATAGGAGCACTTATAAAGTATTACTATCACTTCACCACAATATTTAAAAAAGTAGAAGATTTTATCTTTTATATAAGTTATGCTTATGTGTATTTTTATGTTTTAGTCCACTTCCTGTAGGTAGATGAGTGCCTGTAGGTGCTTTTGTATTGTTCTACTGTAGCAGTTTCAGGTAAAAATTTATGCATGATGCAATGCTTTACTAGAAAGGTAACACACCGTTTCTGATAAACGTCCTTGTTATTTTTAGTGTAATATGAGTAAGTCATCAGACAGGACAAGATGTTTTTCCTTGGTATGACTGTGCTGATCATACCAGGCCTGTAAGTAAGTATACGTTATGCGTTTACATCTAAATAAACTATTTGGACTTTTACTCAGGCTCTCATCTGGCCTGCTACATTTGTTATGCTTACAGTGAAAGGACCTTTGATCATTTGAGGAAGTTTGCCCAGTTAACTCCAGGCTTCATGGCTGCTGAGTTAGCTCAGACTTACTTCTCGGTAAAGCTAGAATGTTTTTACAGTATAAACTTTAGGTCTCAGCCTAAAGAAGCCATTAACAGTGGTTAGCTGTCAATGGCTTTTCTTCACATTCCTGTGAGATCATCATTAGCAGGAAGAAAAGCTCCTTCAGACTCAGGACACAACAGGACAATGCAGCACAGCAAATCCAAAGCAGTGGTAGCACACGTCACAGTTTGATAACGGCTTGATTTACTAACAGGGCTTCTGCTTGATTCTAACAGTCAATCTCAGTTTTGCTATTACTCTCTTCTTCTTTTTCATGTAAGAAGTGGTGTTGGTGTTTTTCTATGTCAGAGTACATACTGTGTAGCAATAAATTGCACTGACACACACTGTGTTAGTCACGTAACAGATTAGTCTGACTTCACGTCGTTATTGTGGTGTCACCGCTGACAATTGTCGTTGCTACTACCAGGCTCCACCGTTAATGAGGTGACTGTGAAGGAGGTCTTGTCTGCGCACATGTATATTTAGCCGTTTTCCTGCTTTTGGTTTTCTCTTCACAGCCAACTAAATTTTTGTGGTTACTTTTGTGAGGTCAGACAGAGAGTGATGCACAGTCGTGTCTGTTCTGCCAATAGTCTAGTAATTACCTTTTAATGGATATTATGTAATG
>OMLM01013975.1:45332-67536 GCA_900302695.1 Helostoma temminkii | reverse complement strand
GTGTCTCTGTTTCTGGTGGGGTACAATTAAGGGAAGCTAATTAACAAACCTCAGCCATTTGCTCACACTCTTCTCTGTCAGTAACTAAATTTACTCCAGCCTTGAATTTCCTGACTTAGTTTTGTTGAAGCCTGAAATTCGCTTGCCTTCGCTCAGGCAGACAGACAGGCTCACTGTCCTTTCACGTAGGTTAACCTTTAAACAATAGTGTTCATATGTCCCCCAGTACAGTACATTGCTGGAAAATTCTCCTGAACTGTTGATGTTTCTATCCACCATTTTGTGTAACAGTTTACAAAGCCTACCAGGCCAGGAGGTGATATAGTTCGGCTGTTTTTAATGAATGGATAACATGTGACTACTGTCCATGGCCTGGATTATTGATAGTGTCTGTGTATCATATTTTGAATATGTAAAATACTACCATGTCATTTGGCATTGGATTTGATTAGGACAACACTGATGCTCAGCTGTGTTTATTTCTTCACCTTCAGGAGGCTGAGACAGGATTTGTTCCAAGTGTTCAAGACTTTGATAAGAAGCTAGCTGAAGCTGACGCTTACCTACAGATTCTGATCGACCAGTTAAAGGTAGGATTCAATGTACTGTAGCAACAGCTATAATATTCATGTACATTTTATATTTTTTAAATTGTATTATTTCATGTAGATTATTCTTATTGTCTTTTTGTGTTTATGCCTGCTGGTTCCACTCTCTTCTTTAACAAAGCAGAAGTTATTAAATTTAAAAATTGTGGTAGAAATGTGCCACAGCAGGAAACCATGTATTTAAACAAGCAACTACAAATAGTTTTAGGCAGTGGTATTTAATAAAAACACTTTACAGATTTCATACAGCATTTCACATTACAGAATTATCCAAAGCCACACATCTGTACACATTCACCTTCTGTTCATTTCAACACTGTGGATCCATCTTAGCTCATATTCCTTTTTCCTTTCAACTCTTGTTCCCCGTCACTCTGACACAGCTGTTTGATGAGAAGATCAAGGACTGCAAAGAGGATGAATCACGCAGAGTGAGTACCAGCAGTGCTGCTCTGTCCTTGTGTCTCGGCTCTCTGGTCCACTGTTGTAGCTGTCATTAGAGCCGTAGTTAACAGCAGGGGAGGCAGGCTGACACACATCACTCGGTTAGGAAAATGATTTCTTAGTGTGCTCTCAGTGCTGTACAGATGTTTGATATTGGTTGTTTTCAGTTTCAGTTTTCAGAATACTTTTAAAAGATGTCGATTGGTTAAAAAGTGGCATAATGCATTATATTTTACTGCAACATTGTGCATACAGGTAGGACAATGTAAAACAGACCCAGTGAAACCACCCCCACCAGAAATTGTTCTCAACTAACCGTCAAGCTGACCAGACTGTGCAGGCTGCGTGTCAGCAACTAATATTTATATTACATGGTACAGCCTGTTTATAGTATAGATTTGTGTGCAGCTTGTTTTCTTGGTTAAGCAACTGATACATTTGTGTATACATTGTCACAAAATAGCAGAATAGCTCATTATAATTCTCCAGAAGCCAAACTATATACTGTATCTTCACATGTCAAGTATCAAACATTCATAGACATTTAGTGAAAACCAACATTAAAAACTAATGTGTTTTAGGCCCCATTGTTGGAACCACCAGTGTAGTTATCTTGCAGCTATTTTTGTTTTGAGTAGGAATGTAGAGGTGTTGAGTTTTAATAGGGGGAAGCAGTTGAGTTTCAGTGTATTAGGAGCCTTTTGTGTTTTTACCAGCAGCTATGTGATTCACTTCCTCTGAGAGATTAACGGCAGGTCTTGGTCATTTTGACTTGTTTGTCATGGTGACTTACCGTTTCTTCACTATGGGGAATTGCCTTACAGATTTTGAAAGAATAAATAATGCTGCTGCAGTCTATTTGGAGATTTTTTACCTTGATGTTGTCTCCTAGTTGTTTTATTTACTGTTAAATCTTACATCAGCACCCATGGTTGGATTTTACTGCCTGTTTTTTTTTTTTTTTCTTCTTGCAGAAAATTGAAAACTTGAAAGAGACTACTTGTGTAAGTCAGAGCTTAGCACATTTTCCTGTCAGAATTTCAGCCCTGCCTGTCACTTCCTAGATGATGAATTCCTTTCTGTTTTTTTCTTTCAGAGTATGGTAGAGTCCATCAAGCACTGTATCGTGCTGCTACAAATCGCCAAGGTAAGCACAACACGTGTGCATGTTTGATTTGCATCCGTAGTTTGGTCTGCAGTTTCACCATAATCATTGTTCTTCTAAGGCCACATCAGCATGCATTGGGTCTTGCCATCTGTGTGTCTCTGGTAGTTCCCTGCTTACAGTTGCTCTCTGGGTTGGTGGTTGTTGAGGGTGTAGCCCGGTATTTGTTTCATCACATGTTCCATTCAGCTCCTTGACAGGAAATACAATCATTTCTCCTTCCACACTCTGTGTGGAAGCAGAAATCTCTACTCATGAATAAGACTGTAGGATTTTAGATTAGATTATGTAGATTACTTTACAGAATGGCATCATGGGTCAGTCCTGTTTGTATTGATACAGAAAGATATTTACCAGGATTTTACCATGTGATGAAAGGATTACTGTGTGTGGAAAGCTGGGGGATATTACGAGGCTCCATGTGATGAGAGGGATGGATCTCATTGCTCTCCACGTCACAAATGCTCAGGATGCTTGATGAAATGACTTCCTATACACGTAGTCTAACATTGTCTTCTCAAAATTTTAAGGACCAAAGTAACGAACAGCAACACGCAAACGGACTTATAGTAAGTTTGACACCCTCTGTCCATGACAAAAATCTAAATCCAACAAACTGCTAACTTTCTTTTCTGGCTTAATTTACTCTCAACTGTAGATTATCTGATACATCTGATCTCTTTAGTGCATGCCATCTGATTCGGAGATAAGCTCTATTTCAAGCTCTTTCCCACATGTCTGCCACCACTATCCTCTCGATTAAGTTAATTTCTCAATTTTATCTGAGATTTAAATAATTTTTCTTATGGCTGGGAACTATTCTTTTCTTTGTCAAGAAACAAGATATGTATATGTATATGTATGTGTTCAAATGGTGCTACAGAATGTTGTATATGTACATGGAGTATACATGTAGATGTCTTTGCATGCCTGTATATGAAAGAATATTGCACTTCACCCACTTATTAGAGTCTAATTCACCATTGACTTGTGGTGGCCACACTGCCTGCTTATTGACCCACTGAGCACTAACAGCTGGAATGGAAAGCCATCTAGAGGCACTTTACTGTCTCTACAAGTGACCTGTCTTCATATCGAAGAGGAGTTTTATATGTTTTCACTACCAAACCTATACATTACATTACTACCAACTATTTTCCAAAGTATTTACTGTAGGTTTTAGATACATTCCCCAATCTTCTTTCCTATTATACTATGTTGAACATCATCAATTAGCACTGAAGTATGCATTAGAAGGAAAGTCTATCACAGTGTGTATGCTAGTACTCTTCTCATTTAAGGAATCTTGAGAGTGGGATGCCAGAAAAGCAATCCCATACAGTATGTTCATGTTAGCACGTTGCTCATCTCTGAGGTTTATTTTCCCCAGACAGCATAGCTTGTCTGAAACCCACAAAGGGAATTTTTCTAAACATTTCTGGCTCACAGATGTATTTCCACACACATTAGAGAGCGCACATCTTTTATTTAAAAAAGAAAGGAAGAAAGAAAGAAAAATGGGCTATATATTTACTGTGATTGATTACATGTCTATATATGTCTGCCTTGGAAAATAGCAGGTAATGTAATGTGAACAGATAATGGACTAACGTATGGACAACCTCTTGTAAGCAGGAATCCCACAGGGGCAGTGGAGCTCATACACCTACGCTGCTCTTATGACTGACTTAAGCTCATAGTCATTAAGTACAGCATTATGTAGTATAAATAGCACAGCATCTAACTGCATGTTTCATACACCATGAGCTTTGCGCCAAAGAAATCTTTGCAGCTTTATAACTTCAGTATCAGTCATGTTCTCTGGGTGCACATAACACAGAGAAAATAAATAAATGCACTACAGACCTTTGTTTAAAATCCTTACTTACACTAGTAGCACGCTTCAGTGACCTTGACAAGCGTTGCGTTGTTGGGAATTGCTGTAAAAAGCGGAATAAACACAGTAGAAGCCTGTTCAGTATTTATCTGTCAATAAACAATTAAATAATTTTGATGTTTTCATTGGTTCAGGTTTGCTCAGCTGCTCAGGCTACCTGCCGCACTAATATGACTTTTACTGAGAAAATGTAGTTATGTTATGTTTTAAGATTTATTTCTTCCCTTCTGCTAGCCTTTACTTAAATTCCTCCTTGTAAGGTCATGGGCTGGTCCCACCATGACAGACCAGTATTTCTGTAATTGTCTATAATTAGAAGTCCTTGCCTTATTTTCATGGAGACACGTAGACGAGGCGAGCTTTTGGCAGTGTGAAGGGGAGGAAGAAAGGAAGGAATAGAGGCAGGAAGTTTAAACAAACAAGAGTGTGGAAAAGTGTGAACAGAAGAGAAGAAGGTGCGCCGATCTAAAGCTATGTTTCTCTACATGGCCTTTTCATGGCCATGGCAATTTTTGGTGGTTATTCTATGGACACAAACATGTTTGGGGGAAAAAAACAAGATCAGGGAATAATTTAAGCCCCATAGAGTAGTATTCATATAACAGCGCCTACTAAACTGTGGTCTACGGATGGTTTGTCATGCAGCATGCTCAGTGTATCCTGGTTTGTGGAGACCTGTTGTTTTTCACTTTATGGCACTCCAGCCCAGCTTTCCCATTTACATTGGATAATGTTTATTCACCATTACAGGCTAACGTCAGGGCACAGTCATAGGACTGACTCAGTGTGCCTGTTCCTGTTAGTTTCAAATGATTTAATCAAAACTTGTCTTGAAAAGCTGCAAACATCACCAGCTACAGGTCAAGTTTGAATAACAGGATAACGTATAACCTTGAATTTTATTTCAGTGCTACCAAAAGCCCCAAGGTTAAGCTGTTGTCGATATTTGATTTAGCTTGTGTTGTTGTTAGCGCTGCTGTCTGTTTAGTCATTGGTGCCAGCGACACCATTACTTCAAGCTGGCTGTTCTTCATGTGTGTTAGTGTCCATGGAACAAACTATGGGGGAGCCACAGAGAGCTTAGCTCCCCCTTAATAAGACATGAGCTCCCCTGAAAACATGATTTTCAAAATTAGGGAGGGGCAATGTTAAGGCTATCATTGAAGTTTGATTCATGAATGAGGTTGATTCATCACTAATTAATTTTAGGAAAGATACTGGCATGGAGATAATGAGGTACAGACACTAACTAAAGCACTTGGAAAAGCAATTAAGAGAGGCGGTTGTAGAGTTTTGCGTCTGAAAGTTAAAAATTAAGCACAAAGCAAAACGCTGGAATAGCAGGATGTACTTTCCCCGTTCTTCTGAGTGAGTGTTTTTCTGCCTTTAATAACGCAGACAGCCTGAGACCTGCAGAGGTACCTCAATGCTATCTGAGGTGAGAGGATGCAGATCCACTCTCCCCATGCCCATTTCTGATAGACTGCAGGTACAGAATATTTTGGTAGCAAAATTATTAATGCAGTAATAACTCATTTGAAGCACAATATTAATGCACAAACAAGCAAAGTAAGCTCACATGCAAAAGCTACTCCGGCATCTTTACTTCCTACCTTTTGACTTATCCCTGCGCTATTTGTGCCAATAAACTATGGAAAATAATAGGCCTGCATCACTTGAGTTGGTCTTATTGTATGCTATAATAGTGAGATGTTTGGTTTTGAGGTGCATTAAAAAAAAGTTCTCTCTCTCCACACTTCTATGATGCTGAAATTGGCACCATACCAGTTACTTTCCATCTGCTTTCGTGGTCTTGTTATAACAAGACTGATAATATTCTTACAGTATAAAAAATGATGTATACAGTTTTCTCAGTCTTATCATGACAAAGTGGAGGAAAGTCACCTGCCCCAAAAGCCACTTTACAGCTCGTACAGTGTTTGTGCTTGTATCCACATGCCCTGGATACACGTTGTTGGTGGTGGCACTGATAAGGGCAGGCAACTGCAGATAAGAATGTCCCCACTGGTTCTGACCACAGGGAAATCAAGAGCTACAGAGTTTGAAGATGTTACAGATTTAGTCTGCAGCCCAGTGGAGTTAATTAACTTCTTTTACACTGGAAGGTTGCATAAAGTTCAAGAGGTGCTGGGTGTTACTTACTGTGCAAAGCTACTGCCGGTGTTTTTATTTCAGGCAGTGTTGTTGGTTTTATATTGATTAGATTAATGAAACATGGTAATGCCACTCTTTCCAGGAAATTGATCTGCGATGCCGGATGGTGCATAGATTATTTTACTGTTCATGTAGGTATAGTGTTGACCTGATCCATAACCAAAAGGTTACGGTGACATCAGGCTTGAATGTTATAGGAAATGCTGCTTCACTGTGGTTAACACATCGGCACGTTTGATTATACAAGTTTAAATAAAGGCTTGGTGAATTTTAGTGCGGCATTTAAAAAGAAGTTGGCCTTTATCTGTGTGACTGGAGGCAGCTTATAGGTAAAAACGTTGTAGAGGTTTTGAGGTCTGTTTAATGTGTTAGACAGCATTTTAAATTGTAAGCAGGCAGTGGTGTGGGTGTGGGTGTGTGCTGTTGCTGAAGCATCTGGTGTCCCTTTGAGACAGCTGATTTTGTCATTGATGGCAATGTTGTTGTTGTTTCTTTCCTCCAGAGCACCATCAACCCAGTGGATGGGATCTACCACCCCCCTCTGGACACTCCCGTAGTCAGCACCACGATGCCAACACAGACAACACTACCCACAGGTAGGGGACATCTGCCTCGTCTTGTGCAGCATTCGATGCATGTGTGCGCTTGATGTGCTGCCACATCACATAGCTTTCTCTATATCATCCACAGAGTTAATGTTATGTATCATAATCAAAGGTAACAGCCCCCCCTGCTGTTCACATGTTGATATCCTCCAACTGATGCTTTCACACTGTGCAACACAGATGTTGACACAGACTCTCATTTATTTTTTTTTACTATAAAGTGTTAATATTCAGTCCCCCAACAACTTTTGTTTTAGTGTAGATTTGGACATAATGGAGTAACTGTGGAATAGAAGCAAGTTCTAGTACGACAATATCAATCATTCAGGAAACTGACACATCTAATGTTCTTGGCTGCCAAAGATGGATAGCCCAATGTGACTCCCTGAAAATAAATGTGTTCTGGCAGTTCTTGTCATTTAGTGTTTTTAAGTTTAAGTCACTTTAATCGGTAAATAAGTTATTAAATTTGTTCACATGACACCACAAACATCTGATTTTGACTGTTTTCATCAGATGACCATGACTAGGCTGTTTAATAATGCTGTGGAAATGAGCACTACAAAGTAGGCCATTCTAATTTCAGTCTTTTAATAGACTGTGTAATCCCCCCCACAGCTGCAGTCTCTGTCTGCAGCATCTCAGATAATTTTCCAGCATCTTGGCACAGGGGTTGGCTTTTAAATTGCTCTGGGTTTGTTTTAAGCTTTAATGCTAATTAATTTGGTTTCTATTTTTTCTTAAGACGCTTCTCAGGTGTGTAAATCAGAACAACGACCCTCCACATTACCTGTAGGTCCCATTGTCACGGTGATGGGCAGTCTGCAGACCCCAACTCCCAACAGCACAGGTGAAAGTTTAATCCAGCAGTCACTTGTACTTGTAGCACTACAAGAAAATCATTTATGTTGTTATGATGATAGTATATTTACAGTTAATTATATCTCTAACCATCTATATATGTATGGAGTATGTTCAGGTTTTTTAGAATGACTTAGTATCAACAAGAACAAGATTAGTCTTGACAGAGACAGAGATTTGTGTCAGCCTTTGTTGGCATGCTGTTTAATATTTTAGAGGCTTTATTTACAACCTAACAGAGTAGAAACTCGAACGGAAGAACTGAAGTCGTAATAAGACGTAAATAATCACTGAACCTCTTCAACCTAAAGTGGTGTCCATGACCATAAGGTAAATTAAAAACGAGTATAAAAGCAAGGGAAAGCTGAGGTTCATGCTTTTTTGTCTTTAGTGCTGAGGCAGCGATATTAAAATGCTGTGCTGAGCACTAAGGAGCCAGGCTGCATGCTTGAGAGCACCATCAATATGTTTTGCAGAGCAAGCTGTCACTATGTTAAAGACGGCTTAATATTAGTGTATGCAGTTTGCTGCACCAGGCTCAGGAATGAGTGTTCCACAATGTTGACTTTATCATCTTGACTGGTATAAAGAAGGATCGCTACTTTAAAAGGAAAACGTTAACATAACGCTGTTTTTTTTGTTTTGTTGTTTTCCTCCAGGGAGTGGCCCATCAGGTCCCAGCAGCAGCGTCGCTTCCCCAGCTCACATGCCTCTTCCCTCACACTCAGTGCCAGACTTCTCCTATTCCTCCAGTGAGGATGAGTTCTACGATGCTGATGAGTTTTACCAGAGCAGCACTTCCCCCAAACACTGCGCAGAGTGAGTATAGTATTACTCTCCCTCGCTGCAACCCTGATTGCACAAAGTGAATATATTGCTTCAGAGCTTGAAAGCAACATTGAGTGTAATTATAGCATTTTAATAAAAAATCAATCTGCATAGGTGGAGTGAGACTTTGAAATGCCTACACATTTGCTTATGAAATTCCATTCATTTTTAATCTCCTTATCTCTCCTGCTTTCTGCATCCTACCGATCCCTCTATCTCTTCCTTTTGACCCCAGTTCCTCAGGACCTCCAGCTGCCTCGCCCTTCACTAATGAAGAAACGGCATTGAAACGACCAGATACCACTGAGTCCCTCAACTCGTCCCTGTCCAACGGTACCACAGACGCAGGTAAAAGGGGAAAGTCACAAGATGCGGTTATATTAGAACTGTTTCACAAACTGTTTCTGCCTCTTTGTGAACCAAGAAGCAAGTTTTGTTTTCCCATTTGTACTTCACCATGTAATTAAAATGTATCAGTGTAATATGGTGTTGTTATGGTGACAACCTCCTCTGCTGTTGTCTTCAGATCCATTTGATAGCCATGATGATCGTGATGATGAAGGTGAGGGCGAGTCTGTGGAGGAACACAAGAGCGTCATCATGCATTTGCTTTCTCAAGTCCGTTTGGGCATGGACCTCACGAAGGTAACGACTCACTGCACTGTAGTCCATGTGCCTTTTATCGTCTGTGTAAGCCGTTTCTTTTGAACAACCCGCGCAGCTACAGTTCTTCTCTTTCATAATGTTTCACAGGTGGTCCTACCGACCTTCATCCTAGAGAGAAGATCTTTGTTAGAAATGTACGCAGACTTCTTTGCACATCCTGACCTTTTTGTTAGGTAAGTACAATTTCAGAAACTCTTCAGTTCTGTTCAGGCTAATGTTTCAGCCACATTTTCTAATATTGTAATGATGACTGAGAATCATAAACACTCTCTGTGACATGTCGCTTCCGCTAGTATCGCTGAGCAACCGGAGCCCCGGGAGCGCATGGTTCAGGTGGTAAAATGGTACCTGTCAGCCTTCCATGCAGGGAGGAAGGGCTCAGTAGCCAAGAAACCTTACAACCCAATCTTAGGAGAAGTCTTTTATTGCCACTGGGATCTGCCCAGTGAGCCAGAGGAGCCCCCCCAGCACACGGTGAGACATACAGCCATGATAATTAGTTCAGGCTGATCCTTTGGTCTAGTTTAATAGGCTTCTATGCTTGTAATTAAATCAACTATATCATAGCATCATAGTTTATAGTTACATGCAGCACAAATCACCCCTACTAAAGGTCGTATATAGTTCATGGTGAATTTATTGTATATTCAAATGAATCAATGAAAATTTCTTTCATATGCAAAATAAAATATGTTTGAATAAGCAACACTTGTAAAACATTAGTTATCAATGTTACTTGTGAGTTGTAGAGTGTCTAATGTTTGCTTATATAAATAAACTTCACTTGGATGAACTGAATATTGTCTATTTTGCCATAATCCTCAATCACTTTCCTTTTCTCCAGGAGACTGTGTCAGATGGTCCAGTTCCCTGGTCATCACCCAGCAGTGTGTGTTTTGTGGCAGAGCAGGTCTCTCACCACCCACCCAGTGAGTGTCATCGTCGTCTTCTTCTGTGATTACATTACAGAACAACCTTTTGATATGTGGGGTCAAGAAAACTGTGATGGGCGATGATCAATTTGAAGTGACTCATTTAACTCATTTGTCATTAAATTCTAGAGACAACAGAAAATGTGTAAAGCTGCTTTAGTTTAGGGATGAATAAGAACATCTTGTGAATGTAAATGAAATATTTGACTGATTTTAAAGATACTGGTATGTTGCTTGTGTGCTTCATTTTATAGATTATCACTGACACGCTGCTGATTTTTGTACAAATGGTTCAGTATTTCTGCTCTTCCCCCTGTAGTTTCTGCATTCTACGCAGAGTGTTTAAGTAAGAGGATCCAGTTCAACGCACACATCTGGACTAAATCTAAGTTCTTAGGCATGTCGATAGGTGTCCACAACATTGGCCAAGGTAAAGGCCCATAAACTCAAAGATATATCCGCTATAACATACTGTAACATTTTTATTGTAATAATATGTTGCTGTTTTCGTTTCAGGTTGTGTGTCCTGTTTGGACTATGATGAACATTACATCCTCACCTTCCCTAATGGATATGGCAGGTGTGTGTTATTGCATCCCTGTGTTTGTCTTTACCGTCTGGTGTTTACTGTTTATTGACCTGTGGCTGCCTGTCCAGGTCGATTCTGACTGTGCCGTGGGTGGAGCTCGGTGGGGAGTGCAACATCTCCTGCTCCAAGTCAGGCTACAGCGCTAACATTGTGTTCCACACGAAACCCTTCTATGGAGGAAAAAAGCACAGGATAACTGCTGAGATCTTGTAAGTGGAACATAAAATACAGTTTAAGTTACAGTTCAAAGATGTGATGGATCAAAAGGCTCTGTTTTACCAATGATATGCACAGCCAGGGTTTGTATCCATGTACACGTAATTTCTCTCTCTAATTGATCAGAAATAAAGTCGAGATGTTATGATTCTCTATTGTAGCTGAAAACAGTTGTTTTTTAGACAAATATTTCCATAAATGTGCAGAGGTCTAAAATCAGCACACGTTAGTACTCCCTTTGAGTAGCATGCTATGTTTGCTAATGAAAGTTTATTAATTTAAAAGGATAACTGATAATTAGAAAACTCCTTCACAATAATCGTAACACAGCTGAAGACATGGAAAACATGAAAAAAATATGTGACTAAACCTTTTTTTGATGTACACCACCTTTCTTTTTTGTTTTTTTGCAGTCCACCTAATGATAAGAAGTCTTTCTGCTCTATCGAGGGAGAGTGGAACGGAGTCATGTATGCCAAGTGGGCAACTGGAGTGAGTTACAGGAGGCTTTTATTGCACTGGGGACTAACTAACTAACTAAAGGAAAGTGTTATATAGTAACTAAAAATACTATAATATGAATGGATGTTTGGTTTGTGTGTTTGTAGGAGAACACAGTGTTCATAGACACTAAGAGGATGGGTATCATTAAGAAGAAAGTGAGAAAGCTGGAAGACCAGCTTGAGTACGAGTCCCGAAGGTGAGAGAAATGTCACTGGAACCGGCTTTCGATCCAGAAACAAAAAAAGAAGCTTTGTATTATGTGTTTAACTTTAACCTCTTTGATCCATCAGATTGTGGAAGGATGTAACCTTGAACCTTAAGTTGAAAGACATTGATGAAGCAACAGAAGCCAAACACCGACTGGAGGAGAAACAGAGAGCTGAGGCAAGAGAGAGGAAGGAGAAGGAGCAGCAGTGGGAGACCAGGGTGAGCATTTCTGCCTTTGTTTTTCAGCCACCAGGAGGAACGTTGGTGTTTTGTGATAAGAAACCACCAGTTCTTTAAACATGACAACTGTTAACTGAATATTTTACTTTCTAGTAAGCGTAATAACTGAATCAAAATACTGTTGATTGAACTGAAATCAAAGTAAATGTTAAATGCAATTTAAAGGTTAATTTATTGTAATCCTCACTATCAGTTACACTCAACTTACAGTCATTTCTGCTTGACAGAGATCAATGTTATAGATGTTAAATACTGTATTTTTTCTTATAGAGCTGTTTGAGGTTGATTAGTTTAATTGTTGTTGTGTTTTTGCAGCTATTCCATGAGGACGGAGAGTGCTGGGTCTACGATGAGCCTCTATTAAAGAGATTAGCCTCTCAGAGGCACTGAGAAGACTACACATATTCCCATACACATATGCATAAACAAATGCACACAACAGAGTCTTCATAAGAACTCTTTTGCAGAACCACTTCTCATCCAAGCCTTGGAACGACTGATGATTTAACATGTACACAGCTTTGCATTTGACTGTAAAACAACAATATGAGAATGAATGAAATCAAATGGGAAAGCATCAAAGATGTAACCTGAAAATTAGTAAACCTCCTCTCCTTATTTGGACAATCTCACTTCCACCGCCACCGATACCCACCACCTGCCAACATGAGACTCAGCAGCGTAGAGAGGAGACGAGAGCGTCGGCCCGTGCTGTCTCTAGCCTCTGTCCGTCAGCTTCACGACCACACACTTCATCAGCTACACAGGATGAGCCGGAGCAGCTCTCGCTTCCCTGTACACATGGTTTTATCTGGGTGGTAAAGAGGTGTGTGGTTAGTGGTGTTCAGCTCACATAAACCTTGACAAACAAAACAGCGCTCTGCATCTCAGGGAATCCGGTGACTGAGAAGAAAGAAAGCTGCTTCTCCCTCTGAGAGTCCGACAGCCTTATAACGGTGGAATGGTTGAATCTTTAAGGGGCAGGGGAGAAATTCTCTGCTTGCCTGCAACTAGTTATAGCTGTTTATATATAGATATACATATGATGGATATATAAATATATATTCTTTTTTATTTCCAATGCTCTTTGTTTCTGGCAATAGTGTAAAATATTTGAGGATATGAACTCAATGGCTTTACATCTTTAGGAGTCATTTGATTTACCGTCTCTGTTCTGTTCCCACTTAAGTTAACTTGCCACCTACATGGTTCTTAACACAGTTCTGTGTCTCAAGTGTTATCCAGAAGCCCTACATAAGCCATAGCACCTGAACACACCAGTTGGAAGAGTTGTGATTTATGGAATATATGCAATATAGATAAATCATTTACATAGCCCTGAAAGGACATATATGGATAGTATGCCAAAAAGGTTTAGAGAAAAGGCTAAAGGGCAACTCCTGGGTAGAGAACAAATCCTCTGAAAATGTTTCCATGCTACCTGAAGGCATCTATGAACAAATGATTGTTTACATATTTGTTTCTTTATGGATTACTGGCCAGGACTGAGACTGTAAAGTCTCCCCATAGCCAGCTGGTTTAAGAAGTCACACAATTAAAATGGAAATTAAACCTGAGTGCAGTGAGTGTGTTTCAAGGATTTGTTGGATGAATCAGTTTCTGGAAGGTCCACATCACCTGTCCTCATTTCCTCTCCAAACCCACTGATGTCAGAACCGATCAGCTTAACGTTCGCTCTCATGTTGTCTGAGCGAGAAGAGCAAAACAAGGACCCAGAGTAGACGTCTGAAACACTGCTGCTGTGTCGTAGTGCTGCTACAGTCCAGTGTGTTCTACCAGTTTAGTTTTTTCTTTCATAAAAATGACATAGAGGGGAAACATGTATCCACATCTGCTGTTTGACTGATCATACTTTCTCTTATTTACAGCTACATAGGTTGGATCTAAATGCAATGATATTTGGATGTGATACAGAAATAAATGATTTTCACCTGAAACCGACCGAGAATATCTCTCACACCAGTCTCCCTCATCTTTGTGTAGTTATGATTTGATTATTGTTTCCATTTGATCACCATGTTAACATTAGACAAAAATATTCCTGGTGCTTTATGTGCATTTAGTGATGTACGAGGTGAAAATCACCAAGTGGTTGCAGCTGTTGAATTTAAGCTGCCTCTAACAAATCATGCCTTTAGAAATGAGCCAAATTTTATTAAGTCTGGGATAAATTTGAAGTTTTTTCCTCCATGTTATGTTTTTGTAAATGATGGTGAATTGAGGCCTTGCCATACATTACAGTATGAATGATGGAGAGCAATCAAAACAAATGTTTTTTTATTATCACATCATAGCCATTGATTGTATCAGATTCTCCTGTCTACTGATGCATATTAAATATACATGAGTTTACTCTCACATGGTTTTGTCACGTTATTTTCAGATGAGCAACAAATCGGATGTTTAGTTTCTATTTTAGGAGAAATATACTTGAGTAGTCCTGCATTTTACTTCGCTGACCACACATGCTGTTTGTTTCTATTCACCCTCTTGGATCATTTAACAGCAGTGAAAGACGTGTTCATCCACATTAAAGTAATGCATCACCTAAATCAAATGATCAGATCAGGTTAAAGTTGAGTGCAGTTACTGTGTCTCAGGGATTTGCAGGATGAACACACCTGGACAGTAGAGTAGCTCCTGGCTAGGTTCTTCACTAGTATGAGAGACTGGCAGAGAGAAAGACACTCCTATTAGCAGCCATTATATGTCAGATATTTTATTTACACCTGCAGACAAGGATATGTATTTGTTACATCTGATCATTGTTAGCTTTCTTCTCTTTCCACTGCACAAAATCATCTAATGTATGTGCAGAGATTCACTAGAAGGCTGTTTTCAAATGAATCTAGTAGAAAGTAGAAACCTTCTTTGTGCTCAATGATTTTTCTTATTCATTTCATTTTCATTTCATAATCATGGTCCAATCAATAACTTAGACAAAGATGACATGGACTTATTATAAGATGTGTGGGCTACTATTGTGCTTAGGTAGTCATAGCCTCCACATTGAGGATGGCCTTTCAGCTGAGTAGTAGTTTGAAATGAGGAAAAAATGAACAATCAGAGATTCTGGGTTTTTCAACAAAGAGCTTTTTTATGTAAATATCATGACACCAGACATTATTATTAGTATTTAAAGCAAAAATAGTGTTTGTATCATTGAACACAGTCTGGAGGGGGACTTTTATTAAATGGATTAACCAAAAACATGCATTCACGGCTGGGTATTTAAGGACCTTTTCACTGGATGGGTGCCGCTGGATGAGTATTTGACCATCTCAGGCAACCTAGTTTTAGTTTTAAGATAAATAATGGACCAAATATAATTTTTAAAAAATAACTGTGGTTTATCTTAATTTTTTGGAAAAAAATATTTAGTAACAGAAATGAACATTAGGTAACAGTAATGCATGTCAATATGTGAATATATGCATGTATATTATTATATGTGTGCTTTTGTGTGTGTATGTGTGGCTGTGTGTGCATGTTTTTCACAGTGAAGGAAGAGCAGAGAAAAAAAGAGAAAGAGTGACAGAAAGGGAGAGAGAAAAGGAAAAAGAGAAAGGGAAGGGGGAAAGAGGGATGCAGATAGAGAAGCTGCTCTTGGTTCCTCCCCTGCAGGAGCCATAGGCAGGTTTTCTATCTCCTGCACTGTATCCAGTTGAAGGTACTGTGTTAGATTGTCTTGACTACCAGTACCTAAAATGGACTTGTCTATATAAAACACTGAATGGTTCATTGAAAAACCTACATCCTATAGTAATGTATTCACATTGTTAGACTGATCCTAAATGTCAACAACTTTAGTAACTTCAACTGAAATCACATACATCCTATTTTATTGACTAATAATCAGACAACTAATCATTAAAGTAGAGGAAGAGGACACAACTCACTCCTGTTACTGTTACTCAGTCAGCTGAGAGTAATATAGAAAGTAACAGAGTCAGAACTGAGCAAATACATGAAATATAACCACATGGCATTCATGTTAGTAGCACGAGGAGACATTCTACTGATTTACCAAAAATATTTATAAAAAAAATATATATATAAAAAAAATTTGGGTAACAGGACAGCACGCTGAGATTAACCCCTTTGAGCCATAGTTACTATATCATTAAAAATACAGAAAAGAAGATGAGAGAACTTACTTCTGGTCTTCCCAGTACTTTACTGTTGAACATGTGACTTTTAGAGAGACAGGACTGAGTGAAAACCTGGGGACACAACTAAAGTGTGTGTTCAAACCATAATATTATGGGTTTCCTATTAAAAAATAACATTTAAAGCATAGATTAATGCATCAATCCAAAGAAAAACAATTTTCTGAAAGGTTTCAAACATATTGAATAGTAAGTGTAGTGTTAGAGAGTGGAGACAAGTAAAAAATGCTCAGTGTTGCAGATAGTTTTTATCAATGTTTCAAATTTTATATCTTACATCTGCAATTAGATAAATTAGCAGGAAACCATGTTTAATAATAAAATGTATTTTTTATGTATTTATTTTCACCCAAACTTATATTTCAGTTTAATTTCATTTTTTTCCCAGATTTTTAATTAATTCACCATTAATTTAACAGTAATGTCTACGTGCGTTGACTGGCCCTGCAGGGGCGCTGGTGTCGACTGTTTTTCCCATCAGCCTGTGCGGCAGCCTGTATAAAAACGCGCTGCGCCCTGTTTTCTCCCTCACTCCTCGGATGTCGGTCAGGTAAGTAAGTTGCAGCTCCTCTTTACACAATCTTAACTTTTACTGTGTGATAACTGTAAATATTCAGTTGTGACATCATATAGTCACTTGTAGTAAATAGTTGTGCTGCTGTTCATGCAGTTATTCTTTTTGTGAGACTGAGAGTTTCTGCTAACTTAGCAGAGTCATGCTAGGCCTCAACCACGTGTGCGGCAGAGCACATTGTGAGACCATTTTATCAGAGCAGCCGACTGCAGCAGTGGCCCATGGCTACATGATGAAATATATGTTGGTAGGGACATCTGAGTAAATGTGAAGAATGCCAACATTTCTGACTGCATGGGACAAAATGAGTTTTCTTCTCTGCTGCACGGCTCCTGAGCTGTTAGCTTCTGGCTGCACAGGCTTTAATGGGTTAAAGTGTAATATATGATTCATTAGCAGTTATTTCAGGTATTTAAGTATGATAATGGCTTCTGCTATATGGGATGTAGTAGTTTGAGTGTAATGTAGTTTAGTTTACTAGCTGACCTGGCACCATTAAGACTGGGCTAAAACTGTGCATAGAAACTAAAATTGTTTTCTCACTGCAGGTTGAAAATGATGAATCCAGGTTTTGGAAGAGATCAAATGTGTCTCTGGTAAGTGACATAAATGAAATTAACTTTTCTATTGTAACTAGGAGTCTGTGATGATTTAAATTTAAGAGTAGTGGACAGAAGTGATTTCTGAGTAATGTTACACTGAGACTTCTCTATTCAAGCTCTGCTTTGCTCTTGACTCTGCCGGTATGTTAACGAGTTTGTACGTCTGCAGGTTTCAGAAAAGTCCAGACCTGGAGGGACCAGGGTGAGGGGGAGGTGAGGCTCAGTTTTTGCTCAAATACAGAATATACAAATACATTGGTGCTACTCTGAGGTCTTATGCATCTAACGAGATTTTACTGGATTTTAATCAGATTGACCTATTGTGTAAATTTAGAATATGTCTGACCATGAAGTGTGTAAAAACCAGTTTCTACAGATGTTCTGTGAGACGTAAAGGTCAAAACTGCACCTCCTGCAGAGAAGCATCAATGTATCTTCATCCTGTTTGTGATCCTGTGCTGCTGTGATGACAATTATTTGCTACTCTCGACAATATGGATGACGATGCTCCTACCCACCATTTTGATTATCTGAGGCACTGACACCTGGAAGTCAGAAACATTTAGATATGTTTTGATTTTTGCTAATTTTCTGTTGCGTTCCCACAGGTGTGATCCCTGATTACAACTGAAACACCTGAAGCAGGTAACAGACTGGATCATTTAGAGCCAGAGTTTTATTTAACTGTGAATGATGATTTTTGTTTAAAACAATGGGAATCTCTCTGAAAAAGAGTGAAAGATGACATTTTTCTGATGCAGTGCCTTTCAACAAATGCATACATGCCTGCGAATTCTTGGTCTTTAGCATCTTGTTTTCCTTGCAGGTGGTCCCCACATTCTTGGGTATGGTTTTCAGATACCAAGGATAAGTCAGAGGTAAGTTTGATTTTATAAATTTGCCTTTCAGAAATGTCTTAACTGGTCTGATGCAGTGATGAATGCATAGTTCAGCAGATAACTGTGACGAAGAAAAATGTCTTTCGCTCCTAACTGATGCTTTGGCCTCCACCACCAATGAGGCTGCTTCATTTGTGAAGTGGTTTTTAATTTTTTTCCTGTTTTCCACAGGCCAGTGAACTGCAAGAGGCAAAAATGAAGGTGAGTGTAAATCTGATGTGGTGGTCTTTACTGTTGCTTGATACAATGATGAGTGCATAGTTCAGCAGATTACACAGTGAAGAATATCCATTGTCTTTCGCTCCTAGCTGATGTATCAACTGTAAATATCTGCGAGCTCTGACCTATGTAGACGCTCGGTAATAACGATCTCTTGTCTTGCAGACGTGTCCTGCTTACTGACGGCTCTTCCCAGCCTTGTTGGTAAGGATCATATCTCATGAGCTCTGCACAGCTAATGGTGTTCAGATGTGATGAATGTGAATCAGGTCTCTGATCTAGTTGAGGAAGTTAGTATTTTGTTCTGATCTGAATATTTATAAAACAAAGAAGTAAATGTTTTCCAACATTAACTCACATGACGCTGCTCATCTTTGCAGAGCAACCTGGATTCAGCAGTCACATGCCCACAAGGTGTTGTACGAACAGGGTGAGTATTTAAAAAATGGCCATTAAAGTGCTTCAGACCCAGATGAGCAGTGAAGGTGTCAAACCTTAAACTGTAAAACATTTGGTTAAAATTTGAGTGCTATGAATTTCATAAGTTACTAGTTGGTAACTTCACTTTGGTTTGTCCCCTGAACTTCTCATCTGTCATGAAGGAGCTTCACATGTGCATTAGTTGCTGTTGTGAACCTTGTTTTGATCCTGTAGTCTGGCCTGTCTGATGACAAAGTAAACCCTGACTTTAAACCGTGGAGTCTCTTATTAGCTCTAGCTGATCTGGTCAGTTCAGAAATCTTCATCTTGATGTTTAATGTGCATATTCAGCTTATGACCATCTATTTCCTCAGGTTATCATGCTGAGGCCTGTTTAAGAGGTGGATGCAGAAATGGAGGTGAGGAGGCAAATCCTTATACAACAAATCTTCTAATGGGTTCAGTGATGTCTTAACAAATGTCTGACCTGAACTATAATGTGGAAAATGTCTAATAGCTGAGCAACCCAGCTTAATAAATCTTAACGAGTTTGTCACTACCTTCTAATGAGCTCATTTCCTTTCATTGCAGGGACTCTCAGTGCTGAGCTTGGTAAGTATACTTGAACCAGAGCCCCTGTCTGTTGGCAGTAAGGTTCGTTCAATTAGTGCCATTAAAGTGACCACTCCACCTGTGATGAAAAGATTCTGCCAGATGATTGCTCTTGATTATAACCCTTTACCGTTCCATTTATTCTGAGGTTGTGTGGTCGGTTGACGTGTTTGTGTTCCTGCGTCTCCTCACTTGTCTTCATAAGAACTGTTCTCTTAATACAGCTGAGGCCCGACCATCTGAACCAGTGACATCTCTGGGAGGAAACCCTAAGATGAAGTCTTGATGAGCAGAGCTTGTGAACACTAAATATGATCTGCTTGCCAAATGTTTGTATTTTGTGACTATCAATAAATGTTAACTTTGCTACATGGTTTGTTTTGGTATCATTGGCACCTGTTGCTACAGTAGTAGAAACTGATCAATGATGGGTAAACACTATCTGAGCCAGCACATTTTGACAAATTATACAGGTTTTTGTCAGTTTTGCCAAAGGATGTGTACTCAGACCAAAGTGGACTTTCCCAACAGCTCACTGCAGAGCTACACACTTATTACTAGTGGACTTGTGCCACATTTTATACCAAATAAGGTCAGTGTTCATGACTTGAATAGCCTAGATTGAAATGTCCTCTGCCTGAAGGTGTCGAGTTTAGAAAATGGTTAGTTCAGGGGCAAAATAAGAGGGTGTTACCGTCATGGTCACACAATAAGATTTAAATGACTAACTGAGCTAATGTCAATATAATGTGTATTCATACCAAGAAGGTAGTGATAAGTCTTAAGTAGAAGCAGCGTTTTGTTCATAGTATCCCTATCCTGGCAGTGATCAGACGGTCAGTTATGCTCAGTGAAGCACTGACAATTAGCTTTTCACAGGCAGAGCGACATCTGCTGCTCAAAAAGTCAGTATTGCAGTTATGTGGGTGAAAAATTAGTGCCACCGTATTAAAGAGCCTCCACCGTTTGTACTTCCTGATAAAGATCGTAATGTTCAAACCGGTGAGGAGACCATAGAAACATGTTTGTGCTCTGATGCTGGCTCCAGCGGCTCGGAGCTATGACGCGCGACCGTTGATCACATGTTCGATGGTAGCGGTTAGCTGCTTTTCGACGCCTGTCCAGCTAGCCGGGGCTAACAACGAAGCAGGAAATCTTGCTAAAAGCGCTAGCGAACTTTCGACTGGATAACAATGTTGGTTCCATCAACTACCATTTAAATATACGCGTCCATATTTATTAGCTCGCCAGCTGTGGCTCGTCCGCGGTAACGCCACTACAGCGGCCGCCCACACGCGCTGTACAGAGTGAGAAAACAAGCGCACCCCTTCGTCACCATCTACAGTGGGAAGAGGAAGAAACCCCCACACAGAGCAGCAGACGGCCAGGTGTAAATAAATGGGAGAGAAAAACTGGGACGCGTTGTGCAGTCTCGCCTTGACCGCCTCGGACCAGCCTCTTCCCCGATGTTCGTGCGGTGGTTTCTGCCTCTGCTCTGGGCTCTGTCCGCAGAGGCCGACTTCTTCCAGTTCGACAGCATCTCCAATGTTTCTACCTACTATTTTAATTACATTTATTGCAACATATGGGAAGGGGAGTGTCAGCCCAACCAAGACGATGCCACACAGCAAGGTAGGAGAAAATAAATGAAGTAAAACGACATTTGAAACGATTTTATATAACTAAAACATTAACATCACAAGCCTCCCTGGTTCGCATATTACTTTCCTGATCCGCAGTATTGATCATCTACACTCGCTGTATTGATATATTAGTCAGTGGTGGCAGCACAGGCGTAAAAACTGATTCATTGTTTTCCTGTTGATGTGAGCAGTCCCCACCAGAGACCTGTGGGCAGGTTTTCCTCAGGACTACATCAGCCTGCTGCATCAGTGGTACTGTAGTCTGGGCCAGTGCTGTGAATCTGGAGACTGCAGGATAACCAACAACATAACAGGTATCCAACTCTAGCACTGAGTATTTACTGTGAAGGTGCAGCACACACTTGTCTCTGGACATAACTGCAAATTACTTGATTTACTTTCTTAATAGATCTTTTTTTTTAAAATCAAATATCTGTGTTGTTAAGTACAAAATACATCACACACTGATACCGTTAAAGAGGGTCATGTATTTAATGTGAATGTCTTATTTCTGTTTCTATAAGGTCAGGTTTATCTGTGATGTGGAAATGATGTTTTGTTAATAATTGGTCACATTAATTGCTGGTTGGCTGCACAGACTTGCAGACTTCAAGGAAAGTCAGTTAAAACAATCTAAAGTTTTCCTGCAGAGGGGTTTCAGGCTGCATAACATTTTATGGGTCCTGTTGTAGTTGCACCCACAGGAAGTTGTCAGATTTAACCTTTTTTTTGGCTTTGACAGAGACTATTAAACATTAGCACTTAACGTAAATGATAAATAATTTCTGCTTTTCTAGCTTTAAACTACGTAAAGCGCAAACTGCATAAATGATACTGGTTGCATGTGTATTCAAATGACACAGTTCATATGATAATGGTGGCTTAAAGGGCCCCTGCATGTAAATGTATTAGCTTGTGCATCACATATGTTGAACAAATACTCAAACGCACTGTTAAAATTGTACTTTTTCCACAATTGTAATGTATAAGGTTGCTCTCTCTTCTGTGCAGGTCTGGCTAGAGACCTTCAGACGAAGCTTCACGGGCAGCACTTGGCGCAGTCTGTGGTTCTGAAAGCCATTCAGGGTTTTATTAACAACCCAGAATC
>OMLM01013975.1:24733-34963 GCA_900302695.1 Helostoma temminkii | reverse complement strand
CATGTAACTGTTTTGTTTACCTCGTGTTGTTATTAATCTGTGTCTTTTTTGTTTTTGTTCATCCTGTTGTCGGCCGTGTTGGATTAACACGACCGACTACAGGGTTAGTTGACATCGTTCAGGTTCTTCCGCCTGATCGTATTTAAACGTCTCTGAATCAAACAAGGGTTAATGTCAGAGACGAGCATAAAGTCTAACACTATATATTTGACAGCCTGTGGAAAAAGCTGTCATCTATAGGATAGTAATATGGGGTGCTTCAAAATGAAATCCCTTGCATACTTTTGTACTGTATAGTTTTCAGCGCACATACTGTAGTCTCGCGTGTCTAAATAAACTGTACTCAACCTCAGTTGTACATTTAGAGCACTCCAGTAGCAGTAAAGCTTCCGCTCATTTGTTAGGCATTCACATAAGGTTTACTCATAGTTGGTGTACATGACCAGCTTCCTCATATCTGATGCCAATCTCTCTGCACTGATGAACCCCACAACACACTGTCCAGAGCGTCTGAAACATGAATCTTTTGTAAATGACACATTTTGTACTAATGGTAGTAATGGAAGTGGGAAGATTTCATGTTGCTGTGTAAAAACAAGACGGGTGTTCTGTCCAATAAAACATTAGCAGTGTCATTTCATGTCATTCAATGCAATAATTATATTATGTTATATCACATATAGAAGTAACTTTTTCTCGTTTACAGAACTTTATATGCAGGTCTGCGCAGTGTATTTGTTTATTTTACATGAAAGTAATTATTTATGCTGTAGTATGTACAAAAAGTAAGTAAATTTTACTCTGCTACACTTTTATCTGACAGCTACAGTTAGTGACAGGACACAAATTCACATAATAATTCATATAGCCCTCCCTCTGCAAAAATGTGTAATTATCTGAAGATGATATGCTGAAACCTTCCAAATCAGTCGCATTAACTTGATATCTTCCAAAGCTGAAGCATTTCTAGTACAAAGTTATCTTTTTTTTAAATTATACTATAACAACAGGGAAGTGCTGTCCAGGGAAATAGGAGAATATTATATTTAATTTACCTAGACTACAGAAATCTCATATTACTTTAGATGTGTATCTTGTATTCAAGTACATTTACTCGAGTATTATTCCATTTTCTTCACTACATTTCAGTGGCAATACTTGTATACCACATTTACTTAATTATAGTAGTAAATATGTAGATTCTTCTTAAAAATATAATTAACAAACTATATTTTATGATGGATTAATCATCTCCACTTTATCAGCTTCTGTTTTTGTTCCACAACTGTATTTTTTTAGGACTATTGTTGCTTTTTGTTCAGCTTTTTATTATTTCTTATTATATATTTGAGCCAGCTGCTCTTGTCCAACAACAATTTCCTCATGTGTTTCTTTAAAAATAATATTTAAATTTAAAAACAGGTGCTAAAAGAAATGGATGGTGGCTGCACTGGTGGAAAGTGGACTGAATGTTCAAAAGTGAGTATTTCACTAGGAAAACAATGTAATTTTAACCAATACTGAATTTAATGATGTTTATGACACAAAGGTGTATTATCTGTGCTAGTATAGAGACCTGGTAAAGTACAGGTGGATCTTATGTGAACCACTTTGGGTATGGCCAGGTGGTTAATCCTCAATAATAATAATTTCTTAGATTATGTTATTTATCAAGAATCTGTTCATCGTGTTATACTATTTTATTTTGACATGGGTCGTAGATTTGGATGCGTCCTGTGGTGGAGCTCCAGTGCCGGGTTTTTCAGCGGCCTCTGTCTGCGTCTGGCAGCAGCGCAGCTTGAAAGCAGTGGGAAGCAGAAACACTATGGCTGCCAGTCTGTCTCTTACTCAGGTAACACTGTCTTACAACTCAAATCTAACGATTACACGCGTTTTTGCTGTCTGTCCGCTCTGCTCGGAGACATTTCAGTAGTGTTAGCGAGGCTGATCTGGCGGAAACGCGACCTCACCTCGATCCTCGTCCCGCTTTTGGAAGTTTAGTCCTGCTGTGACTGGGAAAAGTTTCTGCCTAATCTCTTTGGGGACTGCGTAAGGGCGTAGCTAGCTAGCTAGCCTGCTAGCTAACAGTCAGTTGGTGTGCAGTGTTGGGCTTTTTAGAGCCGCTTTATCAAACTAAAGATAAGCCCCGTTGTGTTTCTTGGTGTATAATAACGTTTGTGTTGCCCCATTTTGCTGTAGGCTACTTAGTTTGAGCTAAAGATGTGTTAATACGGGACACCCATGTGTGGCTCTGTTGTTGTTTTACTGTCATAGTTCAGCCTCTGCTAACATTGTTCTGCACTAAAACCAAGTTAGACACATTTCCAGTGTAGCGATATTTCTTGCTGTACATGATGCAGCTCCGCTATGTGGTTGCACTGAATAAGCAACCTGTTTATTGCTATTATTAGAAGGGGAGCAGGTCTCAGTGACTGGGTTGGTGTTTCCCTTGTGTCATTTCTGAAGTGGACAACTGTTAGCGTGCTAGCATGTTAGCTACTTCTGGCTTCACATACAACAGAACAAAAGTGTTAACAGGCGTTTTGAAAGCAGCAAGAGGAAGTGAGACTAACATTAGCCACCAGTGCTGTCACAAAATGTTAGTCTGGCTAAAGCAAACAGCAGCTTGTGTGGAAATGTGTTTGCTTGCACAGTAACTAAATGAGTTATTTATCAGGTAGCAGTCAGGTGTAATAAGTAGTTGACAGCAGAGGCTTGTTACCTGAGCCACTGTTGTCTCTGACAACAGACTGGAGCTTTGTGCCACCATCATTATCTCTTTAGTTTAAAAACAGGCGCTGATTCTCAGTGTTGAGACAGTTCGCCGTGTTTACCCTCGCACTGACCTGCAGTTTGGTTTTGATACTTGCACTAATGTGTTTTTAGCCATTAAAGGGTTGTATTTTTCTAGAACAAACTAAACTGGCCTGTCAACTCCCGCGCCACAGTGTTTCTCACTATCTGCCGCATTTTTTTGACAGTGAATCTGGGGAATAGTCGAGGGATGTTTTTTCAGTGCTCATTTAAAGAGTCACCAGTACAATGACCACAGTGTTACAGCCGCTGACAGTTCCAGGCACACTATTGTGTATCAGAAAAAAAGTTGCGCTGGCCAGACATAGATAACCGTTATCTTGCTGTAAACTTGCAGTTGACAGACGTGAGAAGCAGCTTTGCCAATCACAGGTTGTGTTTTAATTGTGACTCTTCTCATGTATACTATGACAGAACTGACAACCATGCAGACATTTGCCCTTTTGCTGGTTTTTGTTATTTTTCTCTGAAGAATCTCAAAGGGCAAATGTACCCATTGGTTGTTCAGCCACTCCCCAGCTGATTCACAGTTCAAACAAATACTGTGCCCTCCTTTCTTGCTTCACTGCACCTGTAGCTTTAAAAACGCCACAGCCTTTTGTCAGCTTCAACTATATGAAGAAGGAAATGCTGATGCTCTTCCTGTTCAGCCCAGCGGTGGACAGTCATATTAACAGAGGAAAGAGGAGGTTTGTTAGGGCGGATATGACAATAACAGAAGGTCAGATTATCTGTGGTCTGTGGAGTGACGCCCTGTTGTAACCGTCAAAAGATGATGATCTCTGGGAAGTGTAGGCTATATCCTAAATGCAGACAACTCAGGAGTCATTACTGGCTCTGTGCAGCTCAGCACAAACCACCGGTTTCATCTTGACTTATGTACTTTACTGTATTGTGTAAGACACAAACATTATTACTCTAAAATACATGCAAGTCTTTGCCAATGGCAGTTTTTCTATATAATCATTAGCAAAAATATGGTAACTGATTAAATGTTTAACTCATTAATCAAGCAGATATGGTAAGTCCCTGCTGGTTCACCTACACACAGTTAAATAACAGAGCTGCCAGCACTTGAATACGTGACTGAGAGGAACTACTCTTAAATTCTTGGTAAGAAATTATATCATGCTGCCAGAAGGTAAAGAAATCAATCAGGAACTCAGAAGATGTGTGGATGTTCATCTGAAAGGCAACGAGAAGGCTACACTGCCATTGTCAAGTGTTTCACAGTGTCTAGAGCAGCTGTGCGTTGCATCATTGCAAAGCCTTCAACTCTCCCCACAATTAAACATGCTGCCAATCTAGCTTTAGTGTCCCAAAGCAACCAAGTTGGTCCACTTCAGGACACTAAAATCAAGGTTTGGGGTTGGCCTCTTAGAGCTCGCATCTCTATCCTATTGAGAATCTGTGGCAGTAGCTCAAGATTAATGTCCGTCCTCGAAAACAATGAAATTGCCATGGTTTAAGATTCCTCAAGAAACATATGGCAACCTGGTTAGAAACTACAATAAGAGGGTGTTTTCGATTGTGAGTCAGAAGGATACACTATTGACTATTAATTGCCAGGGGGCTAGTAATTTTGCTGTTGTCATTTGTGTGTTTTCGTGTTGCAGTTCAGCTCATCAGTAAAATATTTTAAGGAAACTTAGTGGAGAATTTATCTTTGTTATTTTGAAAGCAATTAAAGTATCCAAGCTTTTGGTTGTGGTCATTTCCATGGAAAAGTTAAGGGTTGAGTTTGATTTCATGAAGTGGGATAATACTGTTGAATTTAACTGTACTTGTATTTGCTGCTTTTTTACTTGTAAATTGTATATATTCATATATATCCTTAGACTGTTGATTAATATATCATTTCACATTATACACACACTCACAATCTAATGCAAACCAGGTCAGCAGCTTTGCTGTGAATTCTACTTTTACAGGGTTATAATTTCTCAGTTTTTAAGTTAAAACTGTCAGAATGGTTATAATTATGTGTTTATTATTAAGATCATAGTGTGTGGTGGAGTCATACTGAAGTAAGTTATACTCAGGTGTTTGTGATGTATTTTCACTCTTTTTCATTTTACATAAGGCAACCAAAGCATTAGAAGTACTTAATATGATGCTCTTGAGTACGACTCCACCACCCACTGTGACCTCAGTAATAAACACATAGTCGATTCTTCACATTTACAATCATAACTTGTAAAAGTAGAATTCATGGATGAGCTACTGTGTGGGATTGCATTAGATTGCACAGACGTACCTAATAAAGTGGCCAGTGTGTGTATTAGCTACAGCTTTGGGAAATTGTGCTGAGAGATTTTCATAATTTTTTGTCATTTGAAAGATGAAATAAAATTTTAATTAGCAAACAGTTGATTAAATGTCTTAGCCCTATTGGGATACCTTTAATAGACTGTCAGATTGGCTGCTTACCTGTGGGTTGAGCTTGTGTCAACTGTATGTGTTGGCTGAAAGGTGCTTTCCTATGTGTTTGTGGAGCAAATGAAATGTTTTATTGTCTGAGCTGTTATCAAAGTCATCGTTTTTACCGAGCATGTGTATTTGGACTATTGACAAACAATTCTGTTGTTTTAGGGAAATGTTTGTGGGCTTGATGATGAAAAATATGTTGAAATTTAACATATAAGTTGTAGTCTGTGCGCCTGCCTTTTCCATCTGTAATGAGTTAGTTTTTATTTACTTTGACAGCTGCTTTGGCTCAGTGGATGGCACACTTCGAGTAGCCAGCCCACACATTCATTTGAGCTTGTACACCTAAGCTGTAGAATTTAGAAAGCATTTTAAGTATTATTATTCCATGTTACATCATTTTAACATATAAATTGAAATTTAGAGATGTGATTAAAAACTATTTTTAATGTAGAATTTTGTCTCCTTTAACAGCTCTCCAGTGGAAATCCCATCTATGACAAATACTATCGACAGGTATGAAAACATTTTTTCCAAAACATCTCAATTTGCCATTTCTAAACATTAGACCCCTTTAAATTCAAATGCTAAGCTAGCTTTAGCTGCAGTAGTAAACAGTTGTGTTGCAGTGTGCAGAGATCAGCTCCGGGCTCAGTGTTCAGTAACGGAAGTATCTATGAATTAGTAATGTTTCCCTTTGCCCAGCATGTCAACAGAGCTCTCTGTGAGCCCCATGGAAGGATACTGCCAGATGAAATACCAAGCTAATAGACTGCTACAAAACGGCTTTGGTTCATTATCATTATTCCTTTTAAGTGACTCAGACTTTCCCACAGAGAAATTCTCACAGTATTCATTTGTTGTGTGTTTGTTCCTCTACTGCTTAGAGCTAAGAAGGCATGTATCAGCTGTTCTCAAATCCGCACACTGTTAACACTTTGTCAGTGTTGTTGTTTAAACTGTAAATGTTGGTATAAACTCTAATTACTGTCTTTTTGTGTTTGTGTTTATGCAAAGGTTGATCCGACTGGCAGCGGGTGGGTGTCAGCAGCTGATGCAGCTCTATTTCTGAAGAGGTCGGGCTTGGCTGACCTGGTCCTGGGAAAGGTAAGCAGCAGATAAACACAGAAGCAACACCTCACTGTATTTTAATATTTATTTTGATAGTAATAAACTGTACACGTCTTCATAGATCTGGGATTTAGCAGACTCTGAACGAAAAGGTTCTCTTAACAAACAGGTACAAATATTTTGTGGATTCACACTATGAAGGATTTGCTTTTTGGTTTGCATGAAGTGTCAGGTTTGTATTATATACTGTACTGTACTGTCTCCCTCAGCAATTCTTCATAGCGTTACGGCTGGTAGCTTGTGCTCAAAATGGCCTGGAGGTGGCGCTCAAGAGTCTTAATGTGGCTGTTCCTCCCCCCAAATTTGTAAGTCCGTACACTTCAGGCTCTAAATGCTGCCACTGTTCACTATAAGCTACCTTTAGATCTATTCTACTGTAAACTCAGAAGGGCTGTAATTAAATTCTTTGTTCTCTCTCTTCACTTTATTCTGTATCTCATTATTATGTTTAAACATATCCTATATACTGAATTGAACATGAAGAAACTATTGTAGTTTCTTTTTTGCTGCAAAAAAATGAGCTGAGTTTTGTTGATCTCCAGCATGATACAAGCAGCCCGCTGTTAGCAGGAGGAGTGCCTGTTGACATACCCTGGGTTGTCAAGGTGAGGCACTGACAAGTTTGTTATCTTTATGTCTTGTGATCTGTGTTTATTTGTAATTTGCCTTGATATTATTGTCTTCCTTGTAAACAAACGGCAGAAAAGGTTACAATGAATGCTATTTTTAAGGATTTAGAGTGTGATCTCTAAAATGTCAAATAAGTGAAGTCACATCACGTGTAATATAGAAATATCAGTTAACCAGAAATACCTGTAAAGTTTAAAACATGTAAACAACAGTATAATAGTTACAGTGCTGTACTACTCTATTCACAGCATTTTTTGAACTTTGTGGAAGCTTCTTGCTATATTGTTCTTGAACAAACACAATTATTAGTAATGTGTTTATTATTCTCATTATAATAAATCTTGTTTGTTTTCTCTTTACCAGCCCGAGGAAAAGATGAAATTTGATTCTATCTTTGACAGCCTGGGTCCAGTAGGGGGCATGCTCACAGGAGACAAAGTCAAGCCCATCCTGCTCAACTCAAAGCTGCCAGTGGACATTCTCGGCAGGGTATGGTTCTCTAACAGGACGGCATCTGTTCAATTCAGTTTAATTTAAATTCACTTTAATTATGTAGCACATATTAAAGCAACTGGAGTTGAGTGCTTTACAAGTGAAATGCAAATAAATCTAAATATGTGCAGAAGAAAAAATAAAACAATAAGAATCCCAAAGATGAAATAAAAATTAAAAAAACAAAACAAAATAAAGGTTGTGGGATAAAGAATGTGACATACTAATTGTCAGTTCAATTCAGTTCATTTACATATTGTTAAATAACAGGAATTGTATAGAAAATTTAATAAATCAATAATTCTTTTTGACAGTGATTAAAATAGTTGAAGGCACAAATAATGTGATTTCAAAATAACAGAAGTAACTAGCCAGCTGTCTTTAAAAAGAAAAAATTTCCCTATTAAAACAAATAGCGATAAATAATATTATGAACTGTCATACGTGGCAAGTTTTTCATATAAAGGAGCCTGAAGAATGAAACGAAACGGCAGCTAAAAAAGGATGTGAAATTAAAAAATCAGTCAGGCTAAAATTGAAATCGTAGAGGAAGTGGCATTCTGCAGTGAGTCAGGGCTTTCGCTGTCGCTATGTATCATAGTTTTGTAATGATGCATGTTTAACCATAATTCTTATGTGTGTTGAAGGTGTGGGAACTCAGTGACCTTGACAGAGATGGCATGTTGGACAGAGATGAATTTTCTGTGGTAAGGAATGATCTAATATCATGGACAGAAAGAAAACACATAGGTTACAGTCTGCAGTCAGTTTCATCTCATGATTAATTTGTACCGTATGTGTGTTCACTCTGTTCTGGTTCTCTCAGTGTAATACCGCACTGCACTCATCTTACAGGCGTCTCAATATTTTTGATTCAGGAATAGATCTGAATGTTTCTTTGCTCATTTTTATATGTGTATATATGTATGTGCTTATGTTATACATACAGTCACTGAAGCTATTACAGGCTGTGTAAAGGACATGTGGACGAAGTGTGAAGACTAAATAACTACAGCATTCTTTAATGGTAATTGTGTTTTGTCATTGATTTTTTTTGTTGCCCTTTCCCAGGCCATGTATCTGGTGTACAGAGCTCTGGAGGGGGAGCCTGTTCCCATGTCCCTACCTCCTTCCCTCGTTCCACCCTCCAAGAGGAAAAAACCCTCAGTGCCTCCCGTGATGCCCTTGTTACCCTCGCCCCCCTCCGTCAAAGACAGTCGCTCCTCTCACGCTGGCTCTAAGGCTATGCCCCACCCCCCCAAACCTGTCCCAGCTCCTGCCCCAGCTCCAGTTCCAACTTCAGTCCCAGCTCCAGTTCCAGCTTCTGTCCCAGTTCCTGCCCCAGCTCCTGCCCCAGCACCAGCAGCTGCCTCTGTGAGTACGGGACCTGTCTCTCCTGTTCGCAGTTGTGTGCTTTATTTTACTACCACATAACTGCGACAACAGGCATTTAAAATGATTTCAAACTGGCTAGTTCAGTGTGTTTTTCAAAAGAACAAGATGAAAGGGATGGTGAAGGTAAGTGAGGTTTGGTGTTATGTCAGAGATGTAGGTAGAAATGTTATGAAGCAACTGTGGTGCTAGTTTTATTGTCTGTTTTGTTGCATGTGCAGTGGGTGGTGTCGCCAGCAGACAAAGCCAAGTATGATGAGCTTTTCAACAAGACAGATGGAGACATGGATGGGCTGGTGTCTGGTCCTGAAGTGAGAGATATCTTCCTTAAGACTGGGCTGCCCTCTGCTACACTAGCACGCATCTGGTGAGAAACAACAACATAAGTCTGTTTTAGCTCCACCGCCCATCTATAGCACAGTTCTGTTAAAAAAAAAAAAAAGCATAGTTTATATCTAATTTTTAAGTCCCCCCCCCAAAAAACATGAACGGGAAGAAAACAGTCTATAGAAGAAACCATGGGGAATTAACAGATGAGGAATCCTCAAGATGTGTGTGTGGTCAGAGTAGACAGAATTAAAACGTGATTATTAATTTAATCATATGGAGTTAGTAAATACTGAATGTCTTTTAATGTATAATTGTACTGGTGGCGGTGCAGGATAATAACAGCAGTTGTCACTACCATGCATGCTTTCACATCTAGTTAATAGACTATCACAGGATATTGATTTTTATCATCACATAACCTCTGTCCTGTTGTGCCCGTCCTGTGTACTGGTTTCCATAATTGCCGAACATGATCACCAGCCAGACAATCAAAACACTTTTTGCCTGAGGGGTAAATCATTATTCTCTTATGTAACGTGTCTGTTTGTTCTCTCAGGGAACTTTGTGACATTGGAGACATCGGGAAACTGACCAGAGAGCAGTTTGCCCTGGCCCTCCATCTAATCAATCAGAAGCTAACTAAAGGCGTGGAGCCTCCGCAGAGTCTCTCCCCAGAGATGATTCCTCCATCTGACAGACAAAACATCAAACAGGTGAGCTGCTCCGAGCATTCAAGTCTGTGAGTCAGTGAACAATAACTGGGAATGTTTTAAAAACAATGTGCGTGAAAAGTCTATTTTGTAATTAAAAGAAAACATGATTCAGAACTGATGCATCACTGCTATGTAATGATCATTGGAACAAAATACAAATAATCATCATGACATTTGTAGATGTTGATAAGTTACATGTCTTGTTATATATTTAGACTTATTTTTTTCCACTTACTTTTTACTTCTTTTTCGTGTGTGTGTGTGTGTGTTTGTTATGGATTTTTTTTTTTTTTTTTTTTTT
>OMLM01013974.1:0-42953 GCA_900302695.1 Helostoma temminkii | reverse complement strand
CAGTTTAGGGATAAAATGTTTATTTGTTCCAGATATTGTGCAATACATTATGAACTAAAAAACAAGGACATGTACATTTGTTTACATCTTTGTCAAATGGCAAATAAAATGATCACATGAAGCGTTCTGTTTTAAAAGTATTTAACATAAAATGAGAATGAAAAGCTTTTTTCCATTTCCTATTCCTGACTGATTAATATAATATTAATATTTATGATCAGAAATGAAACATGTAAGGACAAAATAACATTTACTCTGTTAACAAGTATCTTTCACTTCAATATTCAATGTTTCATAAAATCAAAACACCCTACATTGTCTCAGATTGTGCAAGAAATATTACTTGTGAATTGCTGCATTAACTTGTATTCTCCAGCATAAATTGCCTCATTTACCCATCTGCAACCTTGCACACTAATCCAGTGCTGATTACAAGTTAGAAGTTCTCATAGTGATGTATGAAATGGGCCTGATCCCTCTTGTTCATCTGCTGGCAAGCTTTCTCCACATTCTTGGTCAGTCCAGGTGGTCCACAGCTGAACACACCAATTTTACCCACCTACAGGAAATAAGACATTAATTAGTTAATTTGGCCAGTCGCTTGTACTGGGAAAGTTTCAGACATCAGGAGGTAGATGAGGAATGACCAAGGGCTGACCTCTGGGTGAACTTCCTGTAGTGAACTGAAAAAGGACACAAATGGTGGACGGCCAAAGTGGGTGACAGACCGCAGACCAGTGAAGAGACTGCGGTTCCACACCTTCTGAAAGTGGCGCTCACACACATACTGTTGACACAAAGACAATTATTTTACATACAAAATTTTAAAAATGGTTACCATCTGTATCTGTAGATGAAAGTCAATCAACAGCTAACATTTCTCTCCACCTATCTGCACCACTTAAACTCACTAATTAACATGTTATATCTTATTAATTTGTCTCTGCTCACTGGCAACAGGTTTCATAATCCCTGTAAAACCACTACATGTCGAGCTTACCTTGGCATTATGCACAATGCATGTCTCTAGGTATCAGCATTATTTAAATGCAATGTATGTTTGTTAAGAATTTAATATCATTTCACTCCCACTTTATATTTTGTTTGACACTTTGATATCTCACCAGCATGGTGGTGCGGAGGTCAAACTTCTCAGCCACCTGAGTGATGTAAATGTGGACTGAGACCAGCTCCTGGGTGTCCATCTCCTCCAATTCCCTGATGATGTCTGACACCCACTCAAATTGACGCTGTGTTCGTGTCACCCAGATGAAGTACACCTTCAAACAGCCAGCGACCATTAGCAGTTTTTTTACTGAATCAACTTCTTGTATAAATAACTAAAATTAAAATATGCTCTATGTTGCTTTCATCACCTTTTTGCACAGAATCTTGGACTTGATGGACGACTTGAACACCAGGTCTTTGAGGATGGAAGCAAAGGGGGTGACTCCAATTCCTCCTCCCACAAGAACAGACACCTCAAAATCAATCCACTCCTGATGGCCCTCGCCAAAAGGACCGTCCAAGTAAATCTTAGGATTTAATAAAACATAAATATCAATGACATAAAAACAACAAGAGGAGAAAAGCACACAAACACACAAAATAATCCTATGCCATGCCTTTGGATAAGCTCCAAGCTCAAGCAGGCTTTCTTCAGTGTACATCTCGCGGAGCTGACTAGTCCAAGGCCCCACAGCTCTGATGTGCAGGCTCAGAGTCTCTTCATGGGGTGCTGACGTCAGTGTGAATGGGTGGTACTCATCTGTGCCCAACATCAGGCACGCTATGCGAACCCATTGGCCTGAACGGTAAACGAAGCCCTGTGGTCGCTTGAACTCCAGATGTGTCACACCTACAGGTAAGAGGGCCAAGGGACGTGTAAAGTCAAATGCAGACAATCAAAAAATGCTTATTCAGTTACAAAACGGAAGCAGAGAAAACTCTAATTCTAAATGTTACCTGAAGGCAGCAGCTCAGCTCTGACCACTGGTATCTCCACCTTCTTCCTTTTCAAGCTGATCAGTTTGTCCAGCAGGAAGAGCAGTGCAGGGGGGATTAGATAGATGTGAAAACGGGGCTCTTGGAGGAGAGCAAAGCTGCCATGGATAACTGTCTGTTAAATGAAAACAAAACCAAAATCATACCGCTAGTAAATCTGCATTTATATCATAAAAAGCACCTGGCTGCAGAGTACATTTTGGGTTTTATAGTCACAAAAGTACTTACCAGAGTGTACACAACAATGTAGAGGTAATGTGTTATCCAAAATCCACGAAAACTGATGCGACGAAAATAGTGTGAGGCAAAAACATACATAAATGAAAAAACTAAAAGAAGCAAGACACCAGTAATCCCTAGAAATGGACAAAAACACAGATTATCACATATCATTTATTACCAGAAGTTGTTCATGTACTGCTGAAGGTAGGAAAGCAGTCTCCTAATATACCTGGTACAGTCTGAAAGAACCACCACGACCACTTGAGTGGAAGTTCAGACCTAAAAAGAAAATGGTGTAAATACAAAACTCTGGGCAAATGTTACAGTTATTACATCAGACAGATATTTGAAACATTACCCATTATTGGGAAAGACTTTTGGAAACAGACACGACAGGATGTGGAGGTCACTGATGGAAAAGATGTAGATGTTGACCACATGGCCCAAACTATGAACAACTACAGAACAAACAGCAGTGAGCTCACAAAAAATAAAATATAAACACAATGGTACTCAAACTCAATCATTTCTGTTACTCAACCAACCTGTTAGGATGATAGCAGTCATGGCCATGAAGCGATGGAAGTCAATAGCCGCATCAAATGGGATGTAATGGTTGAGGAAGGTTTCTCTGCACAATGTGATGAGGTTGCGACAGACAGTGAGGAGCATGTAGGGAAACAGAAAGGAGATGGCGGCTGCCGAACCACGGGACACAATGATGCCCACCACTGAAGTCTCTGGGATACCTGAGGAATCAGCCTGCAAAGCATAGTCTGAACACAGTATTTCTAATCAGGTCAGACCACAAAGCACGAAGAGCTACAATACACCAAGAAGACTTAATGAGCAAGTAGTGCAAGTAGAAGAACGTTCTACTCACAATAGCATCTTTCAAGTGTCACACCAGCTGTGATGCCGTAAACAATGATGATGCAGACAATATGGCGGCGATAATTCTCAATAAAGCGTTTGAACTGCTGGACTTTCTGCTGGACCGGGTTTCTTATGTACCGCTCACGTTTGGGATTCACATAGACATTTGGAGTGTTGATGCTTAACCTGAAAATATTTAGATGGATTAGTCTTCATTCAGTGAATGTTCTATGCTCCACCATTCAAATCATATTGGACACATCAACCTTAGAAATACCCCAATTCAGAGACTTACTACTATGGGACAACAATCACTATGTTAAAAACATACTGCTGTAATAAAAAGATCATAATAGCCTTTGACGTGGTTCATCATAAGTTGTCTTTCTTAATATTAATAAAGTCAGAGAAGCATACTTTTTCCGTCTTCGTATGTCCTGCCCATCTGCCTTGTTGCTGCAGGCAAAAAGGGAACAAAAGTCACGAAATGTCACAGTAAATTGCTATTCTTGTGTATAGTAATAAGCAGAAGTTGTTACATTTGTGATCTGGATGACAAATTACCCAGCGTGTCCTGTTCTGTTACCTGTTTGCTGGACAAATGAAGGACACTCTCTGGTCTCGACTCAGCCGCTTTTTGCCCTGTTTCTCCATTCCTGCACAATACACAATTCATCACACAAAGTCAGAAATGAGGATTTAAAGAAAACACCTTCTCGGGCTCTCTTCCTTCTCCAACCTTTGACATTGAGTTGAGCAAACTGCAGCTCCTTCTCATGATCCCGCAGGAGGAAATGGAAGTCCTCCCATGAGATTTTCTCTTTGTCATCAAAGCCTGCAGCCTTCATCATGGTCTTGATGGCGTCCTCTGCCTGGCGCTTTGACAGAGCACTGTTGGAGATTTCAATGAACGACCTGCAGCACATCAAAAAGATGAAGGAAACTTATCAAATGCAAAAGAAGACATGGTCCACGCATTTTAAAAACCTGATCCAACCTGAGCATCCTGGCAAATTCTTCTTTTGACAAGAAACCAGTTCCACCAATGTCATTCATGGAGAACATCAGTTTGGACTTCTCCTCAGGCGACCCTGGACAAATACGTACAACATATAATGTCAAATATAATGGACAATGCAATTTTTCTTTTCCAATTTTCGTACTTGATGTATTTATATACTTAATAATTTTAGTAATGTATTATGCAAATAGTTTTCACTTACAGCCTGGACTTGCACATCATCACTACAATGCTAGGCACCAAAATTAAAATAATTTTTATCATTTCAATAGAGAGTTTCACATGATGCTCCAGAGTCTGTTTCAGAGGAGTAATACTGTATATAGATATAAGCTTGGACAACATTTTGAAATTCTCTACTCTTCTCTTAGTTCAGTATTTTTACATGTTCAGGTTACATATTATTCACTTCACATACAGTATGTGGAGTATTTGGTGCCAGCATAACAGCACACGTGGAGAGCAAAAGAACATTGTGAAGTGGCTTTTGTACCTTTCATAAAGATAACCATCACATCAAGAAACTCCTGGAAGGAGAGGTAACCATTTCCATCTTTATCAGCTAGTGTGAACATGGACTCCACAAATAAGGAGTCAGGCTTGAGGCCCAGTGCATCAGCAAACTCTGACGCTGCCAGTTCACACCGAAGAACCTCTCTGGCTCTCTTACGGGAAACACCACTCATGTCTCCAGCGTCACACTTCTCTATTTCCAAAACCTATGCAACAGAAGTACAGTGTCATTGTCCATTATGTCACCAGGGTGTCATTAGTAACATCACTGACATCAGCTGAGGTCGTCATCTCGGATAAGGTCACCAGTGAGACCAACAATTAGTTCTTTTGGCTTGAGGTCAGGGCTAATTTGACCTCAAACAATCTTTGACGACATTTTGTGGCTGAGTTTAAAGATACTGCCGCTGTCACGGAGAAGAGGATGAGGTAAACATCCACAGGCTGATAGTACCTTAGAGAAAGCATGTCGAATGAAGGTTTCCACAATCTGAGCCCTCTGCTCTCTCGTTAAAGCTTCCTGCAGCAGTTCCTTCTCTCTCATCTCCTTCACCTTAATCTCCTGTTTGACGTCTGTTACCCCTGGGTGCAGACACTTGACAAATGCTGTACGTTTGTCCTCATCATCAAAAAACAGCAACTGGATGTTTAAACAGAAGACATCAGAGGAATTTTTAAACAAGAAGGGGGGGAAGATAATAGTGATGTAGATCAGGCACATTTGCAGACTCATGGTTGCATCAGCAAAATATTTTTATGTACTGACCAGGTCATACTCCTTTGGTACTTTGAGCAGCAGAGCTTTACGCTGACGGTCGCTGGACAGAAGGACGTCTAGGTGGTTCTGGTTGCCTAGACTGAGGCAACGCAGAGGAGCTCCACACCTGTCGAAAACCTGCAGCCTCCTCTTCTCATCCACCTCCACGCTGACAGGAAGCAGAGGTTTATTATGGCCCTGCCATTCACTGGCTGGAGAGCAGAAGCAGAATTAATCTAATGTTCGTAATGAGCCTGATGTCAATTCAGCTGGGTTTGACAATAAATACTGTCTATCACATATTAATAATTAAATTCATATAATCACCTCAGTTTTGTGTTGATACTTGCCTAATCTACATTATGGATACTGACAGCCAGAACAGTAATACTGACTGCTTTTACATCCCACTGATTTCTTACCAGCGATTCCCATTGCTGACTCCTCTGTTTTGTCACCCACTTTTCTTCTTCTCTGGAACTTCCTGTACCTGTACTTGCGAAGATATGCCACCATACAGGCCACTAGAAAGCTCACTGTAGGTTAAATACTCACAATTAATCAAACTGCTGATGAGTGGTTTAATTATAGTGTTATTATTGTGCAAAAGGAGATGGATTTGTGTGTTTGACACTGACCAACAGGAAAGAAGAACAGGATGATGATACATATCCCAAAGCCAGCTTTACTCCCATCAAAGTAATTAAGTTTGGTAGCATTAGTGCAGGGAGAGAGCATTGATGCATTCAGCTGTGTAGGCTGAGGACAAGGGTCACCTAGGAACAACAAGATACATTTTTATCTTTTTTTTATTTGTTAAATACCATATTATTTTTTTCCTTACTGACTTGTTCTTATGTGTAGCAAATGTTTATATAAATGTTTTACCATCATTCCAGAAAAACACATTATTTTGTATGTCAGTGGCCTCTGCGCTGGTCACCGCAAGGAGCACATCGTGATATGTGATGTTGCGGATCGCTTGGATTTCCTCATCTGTAAACAAACTGTAAAACACAAAAAAGGAAGAACAAAGTTACATAATTTACTATTTGAGTTATTTTGACTGTATGTTGAAGGCCCATTATAGGAGTGCTTACTTGTTCTGTTTGTTCTCAAACCAGAAGCGGTCTCCATTTCTGATGCGTTCAAACTGGTCTAAGATTATTGCTGAGAAAACTGGTCCTGGACCATCGAGAGACTCCAGAAGTCCTCCAGGGAAGAGTTCCAGTTTTGAGATGTCTCTATCATACAGCTCTGCAATATCACGTAGTAACTGTATACAAGAGAGTATAATTCATAAGATTACTGTCTTATGTACTTCATGTTTGATCATTCTGTATTTAAAGTTTTGTTTGTGAGACTGCAGCTTTTACATGTGGGTTAGTTTGGTTGAGCTCAGGATTGATGTCCTCAAAAGTCTTTACAGGAGGCAGATCCAGAGCTTTTCTGACCTCAGAGTAACCTTGCAGACCAAAGTCTCTTCCTCTCTGGATGGTCAGAGCCACCAGATCTGACCGAGTGAACCTTAGGGGTCCATACATGTAATCTGTCGAAGTATAAACCAGATTAAAGGAGTGAACATTAATCTTAAAGTTAAATAATTGTCAGTGAATTAATATTAAAGATTTGAAAACCTCTTAGGTCCTCCACAACAATATGGTCTTCTCTCTCTGCAATCTGGGAAGCCATGCCCATGAGGAGGTCATCTACATCCTTGCCATTCTTCACATTAGGTTTCTTGAAGCAAGATGACAAAATTCCTGAGTCAGATCCTGACAAATATCCCCCCTGTTCTGAATTTGCGCTCTTCCACTCTTTCAGTAAATAAACAACTGCAAAACTGCAGCCTGTTCTCCTTTAAAACAGTATTTACAATAATGTTAAAATTAAATCAAGGTGTATCAGTGATAAAGATGCTATGATGGATATTTAAAGTTTACTCCTTCTCATTCACTCATGACGTTCCAGCTATATAATCATGATTATACCTGACGTTTCCAAAAGCTGTTGCAAAGACGCATTGCTGGTGATAAGCTGCCATCTAAAGTGATAATCTTCCGAAAATGACAGGTTCTGTTTCTGAAGGGAAAAGAGAGGTCAATGCAATAGACCTTTGGTCTTTAACAAAATGTCACTGACAATGATACACTGAATAAGAGCTTTCATTTTTCACAAAAAGCAGGAGGGAAAAAAGAATCACTACCTCATGTAAACACCGGGTGGGGCCATAGTGATGCCAAATCGCATGGCGGCAACCTGAAACTCAGGAGAGATCCCCGGGTCAACAAACTTCTGGTAACCTGCAGATAAATACAAAGCAGAAGGAGAGACACAACAAAATTGGCATATTACAAGGTGAGGTGGAAACAGCCCATGTGCAAGCAAACCTCAGTATATCATCATCCTGATGGTAAAAGTGAGACGACAAAGATAGTATAAATACACAAAGGTGAAGGGATCATCTAACCATCGGCCCTTTAGCTTTATTCAGTTGCAAGTGCTTAATCAGCAGAAAAGGGAGACGCAGGGTGAGGCTTTGCTGATGGAGCACATATTTTCCTGCCATCCATCACCAACAATGGTTCACCACACCACGGCTTGTGGTCAGCAGTGCATTACCTGTTCCCCTCCACTTGCTCATACACGTACTCTTACCTGGATAAGGAGAAAGCTTTTTGCCTCCAAGGTATCCAGGTAGCCATTCATAGAGAGCAATATTCTGTTTGGAAAGACAGCAGGAATAAAAGCTAATGAAAGTTTGTTTCAATACACATTAAATGAATAACACATGACACTATACTGTAGAATGGGGTGATAAAATAATTTCTTCAAATATAAAATAGTAACATATTCTCTAGTATCTTTAATTTTGGGTATGATGTGATTCATAACTTTACTACTACTACTACTATAACCTATTATAAATAATATGGCGACCCTTTTCAATTGTAATGCAAAAAGTTATTAATGTGTGTAATGTTCAGAGTGGTTCTTGCAGAGGGCAGATTCCACTAGTCGTCAACCAAATCGTAGATGATGCATTCACCCTTAAAGTAAAACCTTCAATTTCATCCATAAACCCACGACCTTCTGGTGCTGATGCAACCTCCTTCTTTCCGGAGTGCAAATTAAATCAGCACGTGAAGCAGGAAGATTACATGCAGACTTTTCCTTCTACCTGAAATGTGGCCACAACCGTCTTCCTGGCATTTTGAAACAGCTTTTCGTCTGACCAGTCTGGGTGTTCCTCATGTAGTTTGGAGGCGACATAATTGTGGTAGCGAAACCAGATAATCCCCTCTGCTGCCGTGAACATGTTCTCATTGGCCCAGGAATTTCCCAACTCTGGACACAGAAGATTACTCAAATTATAGGGAATTTGTGTTTACCATCACATAAAATAACATAACTATAGCTACGACACAGGTAATAAAAAACAGGCTACATCTGCAACTACCTCAAAATTCAAAAATATCGTGCACGTTGTCAGCATCAACTCCCTGCACCGTGTTAGTGTCACACTAGTGACTCATTTCACAGATTGATAATGATGACTGACCACTGATGGAAGGATAATTTGGCTGTTTGTTTTCAAGGATGTAACAACAGAGCAGTGACAATAGCTGCAGATCCTGCACCTGCATCCCAGATAATAACTATAACCTTTTAACAACAGGCAACAAAACACTGGTTTCGTGACACCTGCACAGCATCCTCTCTGCTATAGAGACAGGGGTTTACTGTGGTGAGTGTGACAAGTCATTTACACAATAATTAATGAGTCATACCACACGTCGGGCTGGGCCTCCTGCTTGACTCAGTGGTCAACAGGATGCAACCCTGATCAAAGCAGACCCGTGTGAAATAACATTTCACAGGGAATTCTCGAAATTTCGAGAAATCGGCTCGATGTATCGATCATCATCCAGTGTAAAAAACTGTTCAGGTGCCAGATTATTTATATCCCAAAGAAAACACCTTGAGTGCTGCATTGAATGAAATCATCCAGATATTTTCAGTGTCATCTGGAGATCTGTAATGTCCAATTACTACTAGTTTGCAACGCTCAAACTCAAAAGCAGCATTGGTTTCCAGATATAATGACCTCCTTTCACAGGTAATTACAGTTTTAGGAAGATGAAAATACTCACAGTCATAGCTGTGGAGCATTGTAAACCATTGTGTTATTCTACATGAAAAGAGACACTGTTTGGAGCTTTTAAAGGCTATAAATCAAATGTCACTGAGGTTTAAATGTTCTGAATTAAGCTCCAACCAACAGTTCTTTTCTTCTTGTTTACAATTTGGTTGGATGTACTCTGTTTCTTGTAAGGAGAAAATCCTTTATGACTGTAGTTTGAAATGTTCCCTTACTAAATGACAAACAACAGGAGAAGGTTTTTCGGAAACTGACAGATCCTGACATTTCTATAACCTGCATTTTCTGATAATCAGATGACAATAAAATCACATTTTGTGTTTCTTGTAGGTTAAACAAGTACAATGTAAAACATCTCACCATAAAGGTCTTCATCTCCGTGTTCTCCAGTAGACGGATCAGCGGCACTCCACATGAGATTTCTTCCTCCTCCCTGTTTTGGCATGTCCCCTGTAGAGTCTGAAGCCAAGAGCCCTCCAGAGAAGCTTCTCAGAGAGTCAGACCAGGACGTGGAGGGACCATAGATTGAGCTGCCATCTATCCACGCTGACACCGAGTTTACCTGAACATGTTGTATTTGTTTCTCAAGTTATTGCTCTTCAGGAAAGGGAACCGTATTAAATGTCATGTAAACTACATTTCACCCAGAACAGAACTGTTACAGTTTCAGAGTTGTTGTTTACATACAGTTTGCTGATAACATTAACAAACACATTTTTAATATTGAAAAGAACCAATAATTGGCACCTGTATGCGAGGGTTACTCGGACTCTGTCCAGACTCTTTGTCCCATGGTCCTCTCTGAAAGGGCAGGAGGACATTCCCGGTGGAAGTCGGGTCAAAGATAGGGTCACCTTTTGGCACATGGATGTTCATAAACTCTGGTGGACATCCAGGAGTTCTTGAGTCAACGATTTCAAAAACAACATGATAACCTAAAATGTGTAAGAAAAACAAATTACTTCAAGATGTCTTTGTCTACTCTATTATCAGAACAAATATCTTCACAGTCATTATGATAATAAACGACGGGAACAATGTGGGAATGCAGCACTGGAGTACATGCAACCATACACAAGAGCTGATATGCTGCTATGTTGTCATTTTGTAATTATATTTTTTTTAAAGTGTGCCAGTTATATCGGATATGCATCAATATTATGTTTTATAAAAAATAAAAAAGGTTAAAGATTACACAAGTATTGCACTGCCAGGTTGGTGTCATGCCATGTTTACACTTCTAAACTACTGACACATCATCCTGCACATCAGTGCACTGTATTTACCAAAGAACAGAGACAACACGGTCTGATTGCGGGTGGAGGGCAGACCGGAAGGCCCTCTGGTCATCACCCGGCTCAGTTTGCGGGGGTTTGGCAGCATTGGCTCCCGGACAGGTTGGTAGACTCCGTCCCAGTAACGCGCGGGCACGAGCCGCATAAGATGCGAACCTGCGCGAGCACAAACAAGGTGCGTGACCAGGTGAGTTGTTGGAAGAAATCTGCTGCTGCTCAGTCTGTGACTCACCTACAGCCCCGCGCCTGGGATATCCCAAACTGTTGTACCAGCCGTCACAGCGAGGGACCTCCCATGATACTTCACAGCGGGAATCTGCTTAATATACGTCGAGATTAAACAGCAGATCTTACCGTCATTTTCTACGTTAACTGAAGTGAGTAAAGTGAATATGAAGTACAACTGATGTCTGCTCACCTTCAGTGGCGATGAGCACCAAGCCAACCACAGCGCACACACTCCAAACCCATTTACGCAAATCCATTGATGCGAGAGGTTCTCCTCAGATCAGTCCACAGCCAAGAGGAGTGAAGGGCTTCGGAAAAGTGAAGACAATGTGAAGGTACTTAACATTTACTAATATAAGTCTGCCTTATTTATATTTTATTATATTTATTTTTATTTAATAACGGAGATTTGAAGTAATTACCGGAGAGTCAAATGTTGCAGCCGATAATTTCTGTCTGATTAAACACAAAAAGTGTTAATTTTGGCCTTTCATGTAAACTATAGACACCCATTTTCTTTTAGGATTTAAAACGTAATAAGAGAAGAAATAGTTGAGTCTTACCCGTTGCAGAGGTTCAGATGTAGTGCAGTAGTACAGGAGCACAGGTGAAGGTGGGGAATGGTGCAATACTAAATGCAACACGTGTTGCCTGTGTTACTCAAATGGGAATGGTCAACATCCTTGGATCACACCTCTTTTCCCCAGCATTCCAGTCGATCCATCCTCCTCCTCAGTGACACAAAGAGTCCTGTGGTATAAAAGAAGTGTATGTTCTCTTAACTTTCACACTACACTGTCTTCTTCAGTCCTCATCTTTCAACTTTCAGGTAAGAAACTTTATTACTTTACTTTTTTTATTTTATTTTCTACAGTTTTTATTTGGTTTTATTAGACACGTTGAAACTTTCCTAGGTATAATGAATGTATCAGAAACACAGTCAGGAGCTCCCATTTACATTACACTGACAAGTGGTCACATGGATGTATAGAATTGCAAGCTTTTGTGCAATATAGGCATTTATATATTTGGACTCAAGTGTCAAGAGTCAAGACAGCCAGTGCCAGGCGATGTTAGATGCTGTTGCATAAGTCAGACATAGTTGTATTTAATCATGTGCAATGTTATACAGTGGTTATAATGTCCCTTCCCTTATCTTCTAAGGAACAAGAGCTGCTATCTCTGCATCTGGAGGAAACTGAGAACCCCGCCACTAACACAGTCTTCTCTGTTACGCTGTCTAGTCTCAGCTGCGTCCGTAAGATCAGGAGCTAAGATGACTTTCTACAATGACATTTACCCATTCTACCCTCTACAAAGGACCTCCTTCATCTTCAGTGGCAGCTTGCTCACCGTTATTCTGGTCTTCCTTGTGTTAGCAGTCAGTCTTCTTGTCATCCTTCCAGGGATACGGGGAAAGTCAGTGAGTGTAAACCATCAGATAAACCATGCTCACTGCAGCCATATCACAACACCTCAGAACTGGTGACCCTCTGTGCTCATCAGGGCTACTTTTGTAAAATGCAGACTAATGACAATGTTGTATTGTCTTCACCTTTTTATTCTGTACTCCTGAAATAATCTTCTGTTTCCCCTTTCTTTCAGAGGGTGCTCTGGATGTTCAGAATAATTATCAGCTTGTTCATTGGCGCAGTGATAGTGGGTAAGTTTTATATTTGTATCATTGTTATTTATTAAAGCACAGGTTTTCTTTTTTCTTGCCATCATGATAAATGTCATCTCTGCCTTTTCTGTAGCTCTCAACTACACGAGCGACTGGGCCGAGGCCAGGGTGACCACTAATGCCACCTACAAATCCTTCAGCAGTGCAATCGTTAATGCTGAGATCGGCTTGCATGTCGGACTGTATGGAATTAACGTTACACTGAAAGGTGAGTCATTGTTGCTTTTGTTATGTGCAGGTACAGTCATACTGTTGATGGCAGTTTTGCTGTAACAACAACTGCAACTTAAATGCTTGATTGAGACATTCTTTAGGTAGTGTAATAACATATTCCTAAAATGTGTGATATTTATAGTACTACATCTCCACTTTCGCAAATAAAATGTCATTTTTGTCTCATTTGGCATATTCATGTATTCTATTTGCTGTCTCTCTTAGGGAATCCTGTTGTACAGTTCAATGAGACTATTGACTACAACGAAATGTTCAACTGGCACGATACCATTGAAGAAGAGTATGAGGAAGCTCTTGAGAAAGGTCTACCCAACCCCATCCTGTATATTGCTGAAAAATTCACCCCAAGCAGCCCGTGTGGTCTCATCTTTCAGTACAGATACTCTGGACGATACGCCTCTGCAACTCTCTGGTAACTACAAACCTGTAATATTAATATGCTGTCAATTTCAACTGTTGTTGTTAAAAAATAGAAATTAAAATGGAAAACTTTCACTTTCACAGGACTGCATTTTGTTGCTGGATGCTTGCCAATATCCTGCTCTCCATGCCAGTCATTCTGTATGCTGGGTACATGATTTTGGCCACTGCTGCATTCATCTTCTTCTCCATGGCCTCCTTCTCCACGATCATGAACGTGCCGCAGTGCATTTTCTCTATCGGCACTGACTCTTTTGAAACAGAATACAGCCATTCGTTCTGGCTCGCTCTGGCCACAGGTAAGGATGAGAAGCTGTGCAGTCATTGTTCTGAAGTTTTGTATTTTAATCTTGCATAAAAAAACTGCTTGTGGTTGCGATTTCCTCTTGAAATTATTGTGGAAATGTTCTCCAGGTCTGCTGTGCACGATCATTGGGATTATGGTGGTGATGTTTGACTTTATGATACCCGAGAAGATGAAAGAGGCTTTCAGTGTTGGTGTTGACGGTTGTGAAGATGAGGATGTTTCTTATGGAGAAGGCTACATGAATACAGTCTTCCTTGAGGGAGTGAGCATTTCACCATTGAAAACGAAAAGAATTTCGGTAAGCTGCTGATATTAAAAGACTTTGACATTAGTACTCGTGAAAGTCGTTGCAACATTTAATGTTGCAAAAATTCATTTCTATTTTGGGCCATTTGAAAAATTTATAGGTATGTGAGATTACAGTGAAATAAAATGATAAAATAAATGCTGGCTTATCCTGAATCTTGTGTTACACATTAATGTCTATATAATATTTTATGACATATTTCTTGGCTTTGTTACACATTGTGATAATTTTGTTTCTGTGTTTCAGGTAGATATATGAACCCATCCAGGTTTCCCTCAGGGGGTTTGTCCAGCCAGTACTTGAAGATATTTTTGTTTAATGTGTTACAGATGGAGTGTCGAATTTTACACCTGTTTTAGTTTTCTGATGATGTGAGCCTGCATTATATTAGTGACACGTGATTTTACCGTAAATAGTGTAAATAGTATTTGTAAAATGCATTGACATTTAGCAGTAGTTGTAAATGCAATATACAGTACAAAGTTGTATGGGATCCATACAATGTGTATATAGACTGATCACTGTGTTATAGGTCTCTCATTGTTCAACGCCTTAGTTTGATCTTGACTTTTGTTTCATAGTTCAGATTGTTGTCTGAATTATCCTTTTATCTTTTACAGCTTCTGAAACAAATCCACATAAACATTTTTTATCTCATTTTTTGTACATTTTTGCAGCAACTCTCACTTAAATAAAACGAAAACAACATACGATCATGTTCAGCAGTGAGGTTGTATTTTGTGTGTTTTAGCATTACATTCATTCAGTAATGTATATTTTGATACATTCTTGTACGCTCTGATAAAGGTATCCATACTGTATGTCTTTAAAAAGTAGGTGTGTCTTTGGCCTTCAGCATTACCATAATACACATAGTTTAGTGCCTTTATACAGCATGTAACTTGTTTTTATACTTAACTGTAATAGATTACTGTGTCAGACTGAGAAGGAATCCCCGGTCAGTAATTCTTCATAATAACATGCATATACTGAGAGTTAATATGGCCTTTCCAACCAAGTCCTTGAATAAGTATTTACAATATATACATTATAAGTATTTAAAGTAGAAGTACATACACATTATAAAAATGACTAAATAAAAAATAAATGTACTAATTTATCTCTTCATAAGAAAATAATCATGACCTTAAAGCTACTTCTCTTCGACACCAGAAACTCACATACAGTACTACAGAGTATTCACATTGTAAGGCCATTATGACAATGTAATTCAAGAAAAAACCTGAAAATGAGAACTGGATGTTCTTTACAGCATTGCAACAAGAGGCCAAAAAAATTAAATGATAGAAAAATAAATTATCCTCCTCCCACTGAGCTACCTGTCCATCATCTGCCCATCCTGCTCACACATCCAGACATGCAGAACTACAGTGGGCTGAACCATGCAGGGTCTCTATATGTAGATAGGGGTCTCCTGTCCTGTCAGCAGTCTGAACATCACAGCAGGCATCGTCTTCATGTTGATCTGGCAGGAAAGCACAGATAAGAGGAGTGGACATGATTACAATTTCAACTTAAAAACCCATTTTTAGAGGAACTGTCATAATCACTTCACTTAAATCCAGGTCTAATTTACTTCACCAGTCTGAGGAGACCTTGGATCTATTACTCACAAATAGCTATAATGGATATATATATTGGGAGAAATTGGGCAAAACAGACACATGCACACATTCACGGTTAACAGCTGGTGAAAAGTGTGAAAAATGACAGACCAATAATGGGTGTGGCCAGGAAGGTTGAAGAGTTCAATGTTTTGCAAAATACACATAGTCACCAAGTTGAGAAGATTAATCTGCATGGTAAATATGAAGCTACAAAACATAGCTGGAAAGACAGGAAACAGGAGAAAATAGCTAGCCTAGCAGTAACAACAGTTTATTATGCTGTAGAAGTGCCTTTGAACACAGCCAGACTAGCTGTTTCCCCCTGTTTCTGTTCTTTAATGCTAAGCTCAGCCTATAGGCTACTGGCTGTAACTTCATACCGACTGTGCAGATGTGAAAGTGATATTGATCTTCTCATCTAAGTCAAGGAGGACAGAAAAATCAACTATTTCCCAAAATGTTTTATTTTTGTGTAAAAAAAGCATATGACAGTGCACTTTCAATGCTATTACTAATTTATTCTTATCTGCTGAACTACGTAGCTTCTGCATAAATCTGTGACTATTTAATTATGTCCTTTTTTTCCAAGAACTTGATTTTATTTATTGAGTAAATGCATGCTGACGTACTGTATGTATGCAATAACCCGGGTCTTCTCAACCTGATGTAATCTGTATAAAGCTTTAAAATACCTGTATGGCTCAGTGAATGTGTGGTGCAGTAAATTACCATCTTGTGGCATGATGAGAACTTACCTCACCCACAGACACAGACAGGGTTTGAACAATTTTCTCATGTGCCATAGCAACAACACTCTGACCATTTATTTCAATGATTCTGTGTCCCACACGAACACCGCCTCGCTCTGCAATGCCACCTCGCATCAGACTGCAGATCTGAGGTTGTAGAAAAGGATATGCAACAGCTTACTATGTGGTATAGCCATAACTTTTTAAAAGTGAGAAGACCACCAAGGGCCTACTTACAATGCCATTCTGAACACTGAAGCCGAGCTGAAACTTAAGATCAGGTCTCTTGATGAGAACAGTGGTGACAGGAGGGCAGCTTACGATACTCAGCTTTACCTTCATCTGATTCTTCAAACCCTGGAACATGTCCAAAACACATCACAGTAATTTTAAAGGATTTAATACATTTCTCATCACAACAAATCCCAGGAGACCAAAACCAACAATGAACAATATATACCTTGATGATGCCCTGACAGGTGGCCAGTGGCAGCCCCACGAGGCTGGTGTCATTAATGGACATAATCTGGTCCCCAACACTGAGTTTTCCAGAACGGGCTGCAGGGCCACTGTTCAGCATACTGGCCAGAATGACTGTGGGCAGAATGGAGCCCCAACCAGACTCCACAATCACCACGCCGAGGCTCTCCCCTTTCTGCTTCTCCACATACAGCTAAAACACACACACACACAAAAAATCATTTCCACATTTGTTTCAGGCACAATTGCAATCAATTTTTTTATTTAGATTTTTGATATTATACTACAGCTATTTATGTTAAGAGAAATCCATCAGGCATATTTCACCTGCAGCCAAGTAAAAAATGTCGCACCTCTTTACAGTTGTCTGAGTTTGAGAAATGGACAAGGTCATCATGGTACATTTCCTGGGAGTTGATGATGTCACTGTATTGTTTCTGGCTTAGGTCAGTCGGGTTGATGCCGTTGGCTCGCAGGAATTCTCTGTAGGCCACGCTGAAAGCCTGACCTATAGACTGTGCGATGAGCTGTGCCTATGGGAAGGGCAGTGTTTGGGGAAAACCACTCAGCAGAAAGATTACCCAAGTTGACAACAGCACGGAGATGAAAAGATCACTATGATTTAAGTGACAGCAGAAAGAATATCTGAAATAAAACTCAAGTATGAACCCCAAAATAAAACACATTCTTAGTTAAGCAGCAGACACTTACATCCTCTGACTCAAAGACATAGCAGATCATTCTGTACTGACTCTTTCCATCAGTGGTTGAGTCTGGAGATTCTGTGAAATCCTCTGATGAAGCCTGAGACATGCGCCGTCGTGCCATCAGAACCACAATACTGCCAATGTCAGCAATATAGGAGATAGTACGCAAGGCACTGTCCATCATTGTCTCCTATGTGAAGCAGAAACAATAACAGTCATTGCTCATAATGTCTAAAAATAGAGTCATCACGCAAGATCTAGTTACTAACCTGTGTGTCAGCGTTCAGCACTTTGACAGCTTTTGTGGAGATAAACAGGTCCACCTCTGTCATCATTTGAGATTCTTCATCTTGACTCTTATTAGAAATAAATAACATATTGTTCTGGTCAGACATTTCACATTTCTATAATTTAATCACTGCAAACTTCCAGGTCATTATCAGAAGAGTGTCACCGAGAAGTGAGCAAAAGGCATCAAACAGCTCCACCATGTGGTAAAAAAATCTACTGCACGTAGCCCTTTACAAAGAATCCTAATAATTTATTGAAATCTACAGTTAAAGGCATTTTGGGAGTGTAAGTGTCAAAGGTGTTTTTAAAAATCATCATTTTTCATTTTTGAAGCTGCAAACACACACTTCAGATTTTGAATAATGACTGTAGTTTGATAGCATAAGCTTAAAGTCCAAATAGTCTTTTATTTCAGATCTGTTCCTACATTATTAGGACAAGCCTGCAAGAATAAAATATATGGTAAACTATACAGTAGATTGAAACACAAACCAAACCAACAGGTGTCAACAACTGGTACTGGTGATTACCTTGATACGACTGACAGCTTCGTGCGCCTGGGACATGCGGACTGACTTGGATGGATTTTTATCAGACAACACCTGAGTGCAGCCAAGGTAGTTAGCAGCAAAGATGATCCCGTCAATAAGGTCTTCTGGCTCGCAGGGACCTGGGACTAAAAAAAAGTCATAATAATAAAGGCTTTTTAATGCTGTATGTGATTAATAGGTATTTTGTGTAAACTATTACATGTAAATATAAAATAATTACCATCCTCAAAGCTGGGAAAAGAAGCAGCTTCCTGTGTTTTCTTCAAAATAAGTTAATATGTTATTCATGTGATTCAAATGGCAAACATTTTATGGCAGTAATACTCTAGTGGACAAATGTTTGTTTACCTCTAAACTTTCAACATGAAATCAGAAATTATGACAAAGAAAGAGAAAAATATCTTTGCTGATTGATGTATCTTGGCTGAAACCTGCAGTAATAAATCTCCACCTTGGGTGTGTTGGTCTCCTCTACAGGGGCGGGCTCTGGGCACTGAGGCCTCCTCAGCTCCTCTGGCACATCCTCAGGTATCACAGCTGTGCTCTGCTTCTCACTCTGCTGTACACAAACACCGGCTTAAGCACAGAAAAGTCTTGTTTTAAATGTTTGCTGTTGTCCTGCATAGATGGTAAACCCATGAGGAAAGGCAACAGGGGCCTTATTGTGGCAAAACATGTAATTAAAATTGTACTTAATTCACTCTGGGACACACTGGTGGTAGATTGGACACAAACATTTACAAACACAAGCCACAGGGGATGAGATCTGTCCCATTTTACCTGTTTGGGTTTCTCTGGCCGTCTTCGCATTTCCTCAAGAGACTCCCTTTGTTGTTCCGGTGTGTGATGAGCAGCCAGGGATGGTTTGATAACACTGGATTCGTTCTCCTGGCTGTTAGCACACAAGGGACCGGGTCTGAGAACAGGAGGAGTCTCTCTACGAGTTTGGGACTTCTGGGTGTCAGAGGGTAACTGAGAATGGGAATGACGAGGTGGTGGAGGAGGATGTTGCTTACTGGAACCAGATCTAGCTTTGGCCCGAAGAGCAGCCTTTTTGCAGTCCTTTGGCGAAGTCTTTGAACACTGTTCAGTGCTGTTGTCCGTGCATCCTTTGATCCCAGGAACAACATGCCCAGTGTCCACTCCTGTTCCCCTCCTCCCTTGTCCTTTCTCCTGCTTCTCCTTCTCCTTTGAACCCACATGAGACGACTCACGCTTCTTACTGGCTCCTTGCATATTAAGGTTTTTTGCAACTCGAGGGTCATCGTCTTCCTCTCTTTCCTTTCCTTTTCTAATTCTTTCATTCTCAACTCCCTGATAAAGGCTTGTTGATCTTTGAACAATGTTCTCTGCATCCTCTAAATCTTCTATAAATTTTGCCCCATCCAGCACCTCTTCCAGCTCATCACCATCACTGAAGAAAAATCGATTCTCTAGGCCCTTTCCCATTTCCCTCTCTGCTTCATCCCCAGCAACTGGGGCACAATGTGATCTAAAGCGATGCCCCCTGTTGTGAGGCTTAGTGTCAGATTGTGATCCCTTACATATTTCTGCGGTACGATGAATTTTGGAAGTGAACTGATCAACAGCACAGTTGTTCTCATTAATATTCTCACCTACTACATGTTTTATATATACACCGTCCTCAGGATTGTACTGTTTGTAGTACCTCATATCCACCACACCCTCTCTATTCAAATGCAGCACCTCATCATAATCCTGTTCAACATCAGAGCCCACGTTGTCATACTCAGAGCAGGTATCCTCCATGTCCTCAGGACTAGGGTCAATACTCATGTAATGATGGTTTGCAGAACCAGGAGGAGTCAGCTGGTCTTTGTTATCATCCTTAAAGGTGCAGGGTGGCTGCACGGACACCTCCTTCACCAAACCCCGCTGCTCTCCTTGGTTCAGTTTTGTGGTTCCTGAACTGGGGCACGGCGAAGGGTCGGGAGCTAATATTTTGGAAATGGTTCCTGGCCTCTTTCCATGAGCCATAGCTGGCCCTTTAAGCCACCCTCAACCCTGTGAACATTAACAGATAAGGAAATTAGAAATTTTAGATACTTTGTTCTCCAAATTTCACTTAATATTTTCAAGAGTATCGTCAGTCATTCTCGTGACAATATCATATTTCCATTTCCATCATACTACCAGAGAAACTGCTGAACAAAAAGTACTTCTTATAACAAAGCTTAGATGAATCATGTGAGTTTCCATCACTGGCGCTATCACAGGAGATGCCATTCTTCCATGAATACTGTATGTTTGTATTATTCATGGAGGGCAGGGATAGTGAATCATTATTTCTCTGCCTCAGTAAAAGTCTCTTCTCTTGTTTACTTGTAGGCTTTTACAATAAAACCCAACAACACACTCACAGAGCATCTCTCAACTACTTCCCATTGAACAAGGTTTAAATAACATATGGCCAAACCTTCTTTATCACACTTACACAAACATAATATCCAAGTACCTTTTTTCATACACAGAGAAACCATTCCTCCATTACTTCTATGTCCTCCAACAATCACATGCACCATCTCAGTCCTGTTGCTAATGACTTCTGCTGTGACTGTTGATGCTGTTTGTTATCTGTTGTCTTTGTTGTGTCTACCCTAATTTTGTCTTGACGTTGTGCAGAACAGGAAACCTGGTGTAAAACTGATTTAAGAAAGTCAGGCCAGCAGTGTGTGCTCTCTCTCTGTTCAAATACTTTCACTCTTTGTATGTACAGTACACCCTGACCGACTCTCATCCCTGAAACATTGATGTGTACAGACTTCTGTCCTCTGAGGAGACAGTTTGTGGTATTGTACATCAATCTTCTCACACCTGAACAGGATCTCTGTAGAGTGAATCACAATAAAGTAAAAAATCTACTGTACAAAAACAAATTTTGGACAGGAGAAAAAAATGCTTTTGCCTTAACACTATTTAAATTATCAGCTGATTAGGAAACATAATCTGTACTAACTCTGATCAGTTAATATTTATGTTTATTCCACTTACTCTAGCCTGTCCAGTGTCAATGTATTTTCCTAGTTTTCTTAGCCTTTAAGTCATTTGAATATAATAAAACTAGCTCTTTGAAATTGTTATCTTGGGCTGTCTTAAATGTGATATGGTATTTATTTCCTAATAAATTTATAAGGAAAATAGATGCAGCCCCACAGTGCTCCAAATATACAACACAACAACATAGCTAAGGACTATTATAAAAACAGTGTTACAAAGAGAATTTGTCAGTAAAATAAAAATACATTTAAGGGCCAAGATATTGATTTTAGTTATTTTCTAGGACCTAATGGATTCCCAGGGTCCAACAAAGCCATTTTCATTATTAGCAACAAAAGAAAAACACAAATGCAGATGAAATAATAATGTAATGATAAATAGTAATGTTGTTCTGACTCTGGCAGATTTCACTTGATTAGCACTGAATGTATTAAAGCTGTTTGATACCCGCCCAGTCTAATCACCTTCAGCACCCTCAGCTAAACATGAAGCATGTTGTGTCTGAACTGGAAAAACAGCGCATGTGCCGTTTGGTAATGAATCAACACACTAAACACATTAAACCGAGCTGGACGACGATTCAACTGATCTATTGGTATTATCACAACAACATATAAGCCCAGCTCATTAGCATAACACGCAGCTCCGCACAGACATGACCTCTCCATGGTGCTGAATTAAAAACAATAAGGGCCATCATTCATTAAGGTTCGGTACTTCAAGTGTCACGCCTTTTCCCCTGCCCTTGACGTATTTCTGAGGGTATTTTATAAAACCATTACGCTGAACTTTTGCCGCAGCTGCAAGGGTGGTTGTTGTGGACGCTCCAGTTTCCCCACAAGTGGACACCGCATTCCCGTCTGGCAGCATATCGATAACATAATCGCATATATGGTTTTCCTGTGCAGTTAGGAGGCAGTAATGGGGTTGACTCTCCCCACACACACTCTGCCGCTTTCACCATCTGGAAGCATCATGTTTCCCTGCTGCTGCTGCTGCAGCTGCAATTTACATCGACCTTGATTTGAAGAATCGAGACTGCACCATGCTGACGACCAGTTTATGGGCTGATGTTGTAGCACAGGAGCAGATCCAGCTTATATATGTACTTACATCCATCACTGTTAAATTTATTCCCATCTATGCATATGTGTAGGTGTAGCACTTACCAACATCAGTCTTGTCGACGAGCCTCCTCGCAAAATGCCCGTGTGCTGATCACATTGCTCTCCGGAATGGTGATTTTTGAATAAAAACCGCACAGCAGCCCAGGAACCTGTGTAGAAAATACACCCCCAGCATGTGGTCAATGATCAGCGACCCAGCACAAAACACAGAGAGAGGCAAAATTAGTGCCTAGTCAAACATAGGCTTTAATAAAAGGTTTATAATTATTTTAGTATAAAGCAGTTAAACGTTAATTAACACTGTACTGATTTATAATGTAAAATCATGATTGGTATATGTTTTGAATCATAATTAGAATTGTTTTCAATTTAACCATAACACACATACATAAATATTCTATATGTATTGCAATAATTGTTTTGTTTTTGTCATTTTACCTCCGGGTTTGGGCTTATTGAGAAAATATCGATGTAGTTGGGATCGATTATTTCTTCCTTAAAGGTTCTCTGCGCTCTGCTGGTTAAGCCTGAGAAGCGGGATTGTTATCATCCGGCGGCTCGTCTGCGACCAAACAAGACTGCTGCCGGTCTGTTAGGTTACCTTTGTTACCTTGTTTTGAATCACCGTACTTATAACAACGTTTTGGCGTTTCTCTAATGTACACTGTATGTAGAACACCAAAAGTATGATACTGTTTAAAACTAAGCCTTTTTCTCTGAGCGAAGTTAGCTAAACAGAGGCACAGCACTGTCTACCCTGATAACTCACCTTTAAGTATGGAGCAAAGGAAAGCACTTTTTCATCGGACGACACTGCTACCTTTTGCATCATGACCGAGAGAGCCAGCAAAGAGCACCTTAGGCGAAGTCTGTCATTGTCCAAGAGCAAAAAGAAAGGCGATGTCAAAGCTGGGATTTCTGCCAGTCCTGCCAACACAACTCCGATCACCTCTTTCTTCAGCAGCCAGCCTCCATCTAAGCTGGCCTGCCCCCTGTGTGGCCAAATGGTACCGAGATTCAGGATCAATGAGCACATTGATTTGCAATGTCAGAACTTTGAGAGGGAGGACAGCTGTGCCGCCTCAGCAAGTAATAGTGTTGTGCCAAGCACCCAGCTGTCACCTAGAGAGAATCCTCCACAGTCCCCAGAGCTGGATCGAAAAGAGGAAGCAGCAGTTGAAGAAACCAAGACCAGTCCTTATTTCAAAAAGAATAACTTACAGCAGGCACCGCGGGAGATCACCAGTAAAACAGTGGTCAGGACGATTGACCTGGGTAGTCTCTCCTCCAGGTTGTCGAGGAGATGTCGTAAGGTACCAGAGAGTACACATAGAGATGATCAGCATGGACCAGTGTATCCGCAAATGGAGAGAGATTCTTGTGACACACTGAGCAGCTCACAGAAAGAAAATGTTCTGATTCAGAGTTTGGAACTCAACAAAGATTGTTTGACAGTTGATTTGACAGCAGCCAGTGAGGAGATGCCAACAGCAGATTTATCGTGTTTAGAAAAAGAACATAACCTTGAGCACGAAGTATCAAAATCAGAGACTCTGCAAAGAGCTGTTACCTCAAGGCACTCTTCCTCCCCCAAACTAGCAAAAAGGAAAAAAGAAACAACTTCCACTCGAAAAGCTTCTGGTTTCAAAAAGAAAGCTAAATATGAGCGCACCAGCAGAGAGCCAGAGGAAGTGCTGTCTACTAAAAGTACAGCAGAGACAGCTGATTCGGACCAGCATAGAACTGAGATGCTTTTTTCTCCTCCTTGTGATGTGGCTCTGGGTTCAGAGAAAGGTGCTGTAGTTGCAGCTGCAAGTGATTGGCTGCCAGAATCCAGTGATGAGCAAACCACCAGTGACCAGGCTGTCAGGAGCTCTGATCTCCCACAGCTTCCCTATTACCTCCGAAACTTCAAGACCGTTCTACAGGGTGTGCTTGAGAATGAGGATGATAGAGCGTTGTTCAACCAGGATGATATGTCACACGTACATGCATTTGAGAAGCTATCAGGTATGCTGGAGCATCATTCAATGTATGACACTAAAAATTAGCTAATGAATTAAGGCCTTATTTATCCACATGTGTTTTCTTTTTCAAAGTCATGGGGCAGAAATTGTATGTGAGGCTCTTTCAGAGGAAGCTGAAGTGGCTTCAAGTAAATAAACTGGATTATGAAGAGATCTGCAGTGATCTGGGACCTGTTGCTCTGGAGCTGGTTCAAAGTGGTTTTCTACAGACAGGTCAGTAATTTTTAGCACATTTTAGAACATCAATAGCTTAAACTTCTTAAACTACTGACATGTTTATTAATATTTTGTTTAGTTTTCTCTTGTTAATGTCCACCTATGTTGGTTTTGCATCTCAAAGAGAATGATCTTGAGGACCTAGTGGAGGCTTTGGATCTCTTGCCTGCTCCTGAACTCAAAGCTCTAGCTAAAACCTTCCACCTGGGTAATTCTGGGACTCAGAAACAGCACCTAGTGTCCGCGCTCCTTCGTCTGAGCAGGCAAAAGTCCCTCTTCTCCCTGACCCCTGCTCAAAACAACATTAGGGCTGTCATTCTGAAAAGGTACATATACCATTATAAGTACAAGTACACATTACATTCACCATACTAGTTTTGCAGTAAAGATCTAACCTCTGTCCTCTCTAACTGTAAAGGGCAAAGCAGCTTGCAGGTTCTTGTGTGCGTCTGTGTCGTGGACCTCGGGCTGTCTTCTCTCGCATTCTTTTACTTTTTTCTATTACTGACACCATGGATGAGGAGGAGATGGCTGCTGGTGGACAGAGCCAGCTTTACACCATCCTGCTAGTTAACTCAGGTCGCCTGGCCTTTCCAAACTACACAGTGAATCGTGATGCCAAGGTGTTCTGGGACAGAGAGGACCTGATCAGGTGGAGGCCTGCCAGAATAAATAAATTGAGATTATTGTATTGTACGTTAGGCAGAAGGATAGGCAGAAATAAATACTCATGACTCCATCCATCACACCAGATATGAAGCATCCATGCGAGCCCTGCAAGAGGTCATCTCAGCTATGCAGGCAGGTCAGTGGGAAGAGGCTCTGGAGCTTTACACTGCTGCCAAACGTGCGTGGCAGGAGCTGAGGGAAAGTCATGACCTCAGGTGATTAGCACATCAGTCTGTTTGCTTCTGTCTAAAATAGAAAGTCTGTAGAGCTGTGTGTTCATTTAAAGTTTACATTGTGTTGGATAGCCACCAGGAAGCACTTCCTGTATTCCTGCGCAGCTTCACTACAGGATGGGCTTACACTCGTATCTTATCCAGAGGAGTGGAAATCTTGCAGAGGCTACGTCAATATGAGGTTTTCTGACTTTATCCAGTCACGGTTTAAATGCAAATTAAAGTATTTACAACATTAACAGCAATAATTAAAGACATTTTGGGTCTACTTTTGTGTTACAGGAAGCAGTAGAGGAGCTGCGATCCCTACTGTCACAGTCTGTTTACTGTCCCGACAGCCGAGGAAGATGGTGGGACCGACTCGCACTAAACCTTCACCAGCACCTCAAAAGACCTGAGCAAGTGAGCACTAACACCTAACACCTGTGGTTCAAATCCCCTTCTCAGAGACATTCTCATCATTTATGTTTTTGTGTGACACCATGCTCAGTATTGGATGTTGTGTTTTTATTCGTTGGACTGTGGTCTTTTTTCTCCTTCTTTTGCTCCTAGGCTATTTGTGCAATCAGAGATGGGCTGTCAGACGCTCTGGTTCGAACAGGGCATAAACTCTCTCTGTATCAGAGAGCTGTTAGGATGAAAGAGTCTACCAGCTTCAAGAAGTACCGCCTTCAACTCAAAGATTTGCCCAGTATTCACATCCAAGATGTTAAACATGTGGGTTTAGCACAGTATCACAGCAAAACATATTTGTGCTAGTTGTTGGGTGTATGAAAGTAAAAGATGTATACTGTCATTTTTCATGTACTTTTGTCTGCAGGTGACAATCCGAGGACAGCTATTCCCTCATGAGGGAGGCATGGGGAAATCTGTGTTTCTTTTACCAGCCAATGCAAAAGGGGAAGAGAGTGCAGATGCCACTGTAATGTGCTCTGTGGAACAATTGTCTTTAGCACATTACCGCCAACAAGGTTTTGACCAAGGTAAACAGCTTTTCCTCTCCTATTAAAAAATGTAATCTTTAGATGTGATTTCAATAACAGTATAGTGTTATTATTATTATAACAGGGATCCACGGAGAGGGCTCCACGTTCTCTACATTGTTTGCTCTTCTACTGTGGGACATCATTTTTATGGAGAGTATCCCCGATGTTTTCCGAAACCTGTACCAGGTGAATTAAGTTCTATATGATGTATGTTAGGTGTAGCTATTCATCTATACAGCTTTAACTTGTTTATGTTTCCCCTCACAGACGTGTCCACTGGATCTTTACACTGACAGTTTCTATGAGAATAGAAAAGAAGCGATCAACTCTCGTGTTCAGTTACTTAGTGAGGCATCTGGGGAAACACTACATAGCATGATGGCAGATGTCTGGACCTCTCAGGAAGGCAAAGTGTGCTCACTGATCAACTGGGAACTTTTCTCATCCCTTCAACAGGCACAGGTAACTACTGTCACTCTAGTAAATATGCTAGTATACGTTGTGTAAATGTTAAAGACGTAGAGCCATTTGTTTCTCACTTTCTGTGTAATTTTCATGTAGTAATCATGTTTTGATGTGCTACAATAAATAACAAGAATGAGATTTTTACTTTGCTAACACGATACTAATATAACCGCTTAAATACACTTGTATTTGCAGTCTCTTGTGTCATGCATGGGTGGAACCTTCTTAGGAGGAGTAATAGCACGAATGTCAAAAGACTACAGACACTGCCGCGCAGGTTTGCCTGATCTCGTGGTGTGGAACACTTCAGACAACACCTACAAGGTGAGATCACACCACATTCTGGCTATTTGAATTCAATATTTTCATTTGTGTAGTATTTGACTGTTTCAGTTTAGTTACATGGCGCGATGTCTCCTTGTAGCTGGTAGAGGTGAAGGGGCCCAATGACCGGCTGTCCCAGAAGCAGCAGATCTGGCTGGATGAGCTGCAGAAACTGGGGGCTGATGTGGAGGTGTGTCACGTGACAGCTACTGGAGCCAGAGGAGCTCGTCTGGAATAAATATACACAGAAGAACTGACTGAACTTTGCTGCTAATTAATTGTGCAATCAGTGCCGTCAAAATGGAAACACCAGTGAATGGTTTCAGAAAAAAAAACATGATTCTGGTCATCAGATGACATCTCTGAAAACTGCACTAATCCTCTATACATACATACATACACACATACATACATAAATCCATCCTCTATATGGCAATATTCATAGAGAGAGACATAGAGTGTGCCTCATGACATGTAGTACTGTCATCAAGGAAACCTCTCCCTTTGACCGGAAGAGGTGCATCATAAGATGATCATCACTGGCAACTGCCAGGATTCAGAAATAGCAGAATAGAGCTATTGCATGGCAGGAAATAGATCCAACAGCCTCACAAAACTGGTGTTTCCTTTCCTTTGACAACACTGTGCTCAGGATCTTCAGTTGCCAGGCAACAACATCTCACATTTGTTTGGCTGCTTATGGGTTGTATGACAGCTCTAGGAGTTTGTTATGCAAGTAATTACTGTGATAATATGCATTTTGCCACTACTCTACCAGAAAAGCATCAGTCGGGAACCAAAAAAACAAATAATGGGCTTAATGATTGTTTTCATTGTTGATTAAACTGATTGTTTCTCTATTAGTTGATTACTGGTTGGTCTATAAAAATCCAAAAACAGTGGAAAATGCTCATCAAATTTATGAAAAATTTTGCCAGTGACATGTATTTAAAGTACTCATTCAAATTCCCCCTGTTAGACTGTTAACTTGTGGAGCCCTCAATGTCTTAATAATTTATGATAAATTTATAAATGTACGTAACAAAATAAAAAATGATTTTCAGGCACTTGTGGGTGTGGATTTCTGACAAGTAATAATCTTATCATTGGTATCGGTGCACAGTGACCTCATGCATACCTTAACTGGACTTTGACAACCTGAGCAGATGTAATGAGCCTCATACCTGAAGGCACCTGTGTGGGTCTGCAGGGCCTTCTCCCTTCCTTGTATTAAAATATATGTTTGTTTCCTCTTGAAAAAACCTGAATTGAATAAATATTGTAATATGGGTGAGTTCTAAAGGAACAGGTCAACAAATAGACGTTTTTGACTGTAGGAACAGTTCATATAACCTGGAGCTTCTCATAACCTCAACTTGTAGTGCAAAGGTGTCAAAGGGTCTGCATTGCTTTTTATCACAGTTTTCCCCACTCTCTCTCTCTCTCTCTGTGTCAGCTGTCATTTTGCATTAGCACACAGTGCTCCTCACACACACACACATGCACACATATGTGCAGAAGACATCAAGTCTACATCAACAATGTTTGTTAAGTATGTATCTGACAAAATCTGCCACTACTTGTGACAGGAGCAGCAATTTATCAAATACGTGTCTTAAGGCATGAACTCTCTCTGTAAGTCTCTGTAAGAGTATATGTTTAGACAACATGCTTGTTATAATAGTTGAGATAATTGAGATACTGTGAACACTCACCCCTTCCTAACAGAACTGAACTAAATTGTCGCCAAAATAAAAAAAGGCAGAAAACAGTGGAAACCAAAACAAAACCTGGAAAAAGGGGAAAGCTCGGTTATGGGTTGGTAAACTCCTGCAGTGGAAAAACACCTACAATCTCTGTATTATAAGCACCCAGCTGACTGATAATTCCTCAAAATGACATCATGTGGAGGAGTTTTTCAGATAGCAGCAGGGCATTTTAATACAGGGATGGGACATTTAATACTGCTCATATACATACTATTCTCTAAACTACAACCACAGGAAGCAGGAAGGAAGCAGTGAAGTTTCCCTGTACAGGATGAATTTGGTGGTGAATTTCTACGTTTTTGTTATTGAAAAAAAATTCCATAAAAAGACCAACAAAAACCAACAATGAATTGTGTCTACTCACAAGAACCTGGCTTTGGCTTATATTTGTGCCATAGGTCTCTATTGTTCAAACCACCATTAAAAAACACCGGTGAGTTAGACTGACACGCCACCGCTCAAAGTGACGTTCATTTTTATCCTTTGGGGATGTTTGTTTGAACAAAATAAGGCTCTGTTGGTTTCGTGAGGAAGAGACATTTCACCCAGCGCAGCATCAGTGTGACTCACTGATGTGTTTCTAACAGTTTGTGGAGTGTGTCCCAGATGAATCAGCCAAATAAGCAATTCATGGTTTTGTTTTAGCATTTTTCATTAGATCTGTTGTCACTGATGAGAATATAGAACATCACCAGCCTCATCCTGTAAGGACAGTACTTTAAAAAATGTACTTTCAACCACTATTACTACACTAATGGCGGTCGTCATGTGGTGGATGAAATATTAAAGGACAGCTCTGTTTTCCCTCCTTCTCATAGCCTGTAATGGTGGAAGGGGATGTATAGATCTCACCCAGGCACAGCAGTATATATGCAGGCCTGGATGATGGACGCGCTTGGGGGAAGGGATGCCAAGCTGCCCTGCGTCTGACGTCATGGCGCTGGATGGAGAGGGGGCGATGAGAGGAAGCTGCAATAAACACACAGGGCGTCTGCGCCTGTCTAAGTAGGACAATAAAGTGAAAACGCTATCAATGCTTTAACAATGGATTTGTCGGATATGCTCTGTAAAGTTGCCCTCTTCGTGTATTTACTAAGCTGCACCCAAGGTGAGTGAGTCGTTTTCAGAGGAAACCTCGCAAGTTGTGTTGAATCCGTGAAGCAGCGGAGCAGAAAGGCAGATAGCCCCGTAAGCTAACAGGAGGGATCAGCAGGGCCTGCTTGTTGTGGGGAGGACTGCACCCTTTTTTACCGTTTTACTTCCAGCTAACGAATGCCACACGGCGTCAGAGCTGACTTTGATTTGTGCAGCTGATTGCAATGAATCGATATTGCTGAGTGGTTTCCGTGTGTTGTCACGGTTTTATTGTCAGGTTTGGGTCGGTTTTGTTGTTATGGTGCGAATAGCGGCGACAGCCATTGTTATGAGAAGATGGTGATGCCTCCGATAACGGACCGTTAGCTTTGCGCTAGCTAACAGTTTAGCCGCTAATGTTAGTGGTTTTCTCAGAAATACGAGGTTTAGACACTGACAACATGTTACCTGGATTTCATTTTTATTTTTTACAATTTAAATGACACGTTTCTAGCTTTGCTGGCATCGGTTTATTTTCTGTCTTGTCGGTGGTCGGTGCTCTGTGTTACGATTTTCTGTTGTTTAAGTTAATATAGCATTAGCCTCAATAACTTTGGATTAGCTGTTTTGAAAATAAGAGTCATTCTCTTGCTTTGTCTGTTTATCATTTAAACTTTCATTTCAATCTGGACCCCATATCAGACTATTATGGGCCAATTACAGTTCTCACACAACTTTAGCAGAAGATGTATACGTGTTTCATATCATTTTTATAAATTCTGTATGGTGTGTGTAGGCTTTTTAATATTTTTGTATCACATAAAAGTGGCAGTCCTTGTTTGTTGTGTGTATCTATTTACTGTATGCCAGGAGAGATTAAGGTGTTTCAAAATAGCCATGGTCTTCACTTGTCACAGTCACCTCAATGAAAAATTTAATGTTGGCACCTAAATATTTCATAATACACATGAACGGAGAACTAGCGGAAGCTTGGTCTACTTGCCCATCTTTGTTACATAGTTACAGTGAATCCTGTCATTTATGGCTCACTGCTCAGGTGTAATTATGTGTCACAAAATACTAATTACACATTCTGTGTCAGCTGAACATGTTTTAGTTTATTTGTGATGGGGCAAAGATCTAAATAGAAGAAACTTAAAGCTCTGTCTTGAATTGCAGTTTGTCAGACTGCTTTTGAGTGTGAAGCAGTTGGTGAAATGGTTGGAGGTGCTTGAGAATCTTTTTCCTTCGAGCCCACCACCCACTCTTCTGGTGGCGAAATAATTATGCTGCGACGCTGGGGGCTGTTGTTGAGCACAGCTCCAAAACTGGCATCCATTTGACTTAAATAGATTTAGCTGAATTTGAAAACACAGACCACACTTGTTAGCTGTCAGTTTCCATCATTTTTAATCCTGCTTGTCAAATGTTTGCCAGATCATCAGTTTTTTTAGAAACCTAATTTATTCTAACACGTAACATACAAAACAAATCTGCCATCTTCTAAGAATAGTTGGTGTTATAAACACTGCGCTGCTAAGGCTGTTAGAAACTTCTGGACTTGGATGTCAGTACATTTATGCATTTTTTATCTCACCTTTTATATTATTTGATTCCTGCGTAATATGTTAACACGTACATTATAAGCACTCATTGTATATCACCAGGACAAGAAAAGTAACAACAAGAAAAAGTAATGACACTAGTTGCAATTTTCTTGTTTTGTTTTTTTTTTAAAAATTAAATGGTCATAAAATATGGTTGGAGCTTAAAGTCACAAATATCAACAAACAATGTTTCTAAGCTTCTAAAGCACAGACTGCCATTAGTTTTCTTGTCTTTATACATGCATATTAAACATACATGGTGGAGGTAGTTAGTAAGTATAGCAAATCTGTTGTCACTGAATGTCTACTGGAGCTGGTGTTATCAATTCTGGAGTCCAGTCAATAGCCCTTTTCACACATGCACTCTGGACTGATCTCCGGACTATCTGATCAGGTCTGAACTTTACTCTGAGTTGCACTTTTACACATGCAGCACCCACCCGGACATACGTCATTTGAAATGCGTTTACACAATAGGAGAAATCATCTGTTTGATTCCAGTTAGGGAGGGTCCCTGTGTAGAGAGTGAAGCAGAGCCAATCACATGATTAGAAACTATGCGTAATGTTTTTAATCTCAGTTTCATTAAGGTGAGAAATGTGATACAATGTGGTAACAGCTGAAAGGATAATAAATATTTTCTACATTTCTAGTGTTTCTCTGAGCAGATCTACTAACAGAGAACACTGTCACTGTGAATACCCGGTTCACACCCAAGCTCACACATACATTACACAGACTTTGTACTAGGGGGCAGGCAGGATAAAGTCCAGGTAATGTCCGTGCAAGTTGACTCGCATGTTTGCGTTCACACATGCAGCTCAATTGAGTAAAGTCCAGAGAAAGTCCAGAGTCCAGTGCGTGTGTGAAAGCAGCTTATGAAACAAGAATAGTGGTGCAGTTTAGATATGTCTCGACTATTGTGCTGTTCACAAGCATCAGCTGATGTGAGACATGCCTCATAAAATAGAGATCTCAGAAGACCTACGCTCAAGAGTTGTTGATTTGCATGTAGCTGGAAAGGGCTGGACAGAGCAATCTGAAAGAGTTTAGGTATTTATCAGTCCACAGTTAGACATATTGTCTATAAATGGGGATGATTTAGTACTGTGGCTACTCACCATAGAGGTGGCCTCCCAGCCAAGATCACATAGAGTGTTTAGTTGGGTGATAAAAAAAGCAAGTCCTGAAGGATTCATTGAAGCTGGTTAACATCCCTGTACATAAATCCACCATACGCACAACATCGAACAGGAAAGTTATCCATGAAAGGACACCATGGAGCCATTGCTCTCCAAACAAAACAGTACAGCACAGCCCAAAGTTTGCCAAAGATCACCTTGGCACCCCACAACACTACTGGGAAAATGTCTTGTGGACAAATGAAACGAAAGTAGAGCTGTTTGGGAAAGACCCACACCACTATGTGTGGCATAAAACGAGAACCATGTAACAATATGAAACATCATCCCAACAGTGAAGTGGAGGGAGCATTGGACTGCTGCCTCTGGACCTGACTACTTACCATGGCAGAGGGGGAAATAATTCCCAAGCTTATCAAGGTATCCTACAGGAGAATGTCAGGCTGGCTGTCCACAAGCTGAAGCTCAGTAGAAGTTGGCTGATACAGCAGGACAATGACCATAAATATAGAAGTAAATCTACCACAGAATGGCTTCTGAGACACACAATCCACTGTTTGGAGTCCCAGTCAGATCCCAGTCAGAGTCCAGTAGAGATGCTGAGGAATGACCACAAGAGAGCCATTCACACCAGATGTTGCTGAGCTGAAGCAGTTCTGTGAGGAACATTGGTCCAAAATTCCTCTTGCATGTTGTGCACGTCACATTTTATAACCAATTTATGCAGAAAAACAGGAAATTGCAAACAGTGACATATATGACTTGAATGACTGACAGGTTGTATCTTTATGCATGGGGCAACAGTGTTGTCATTCTCTTAAAATACACTTCATTACGCACCTCATGACATTTCATTTTATTTTTGTTGATAACAGCATTTCCTCTGTTCTTTACAGGACACTACAGAAATTCCCTGAACAAGTATATTCGTCACTATGAAGGCCTCTCCTACGACACAGAGCTTGTGCACAGCAAACATCAGAGGGTCAGGAGGGCGCTCTCTCATGAAGACAAGTTTCTTCATTTAGAATTTCATGCCCATGGAAGGTTTGTCAGTTTTTCCAATTATTAATCTAAAGAGAAATTTAGTGTTTATCTATTTTATGTGTTATCGATCTCTTTATTTTCCTGTGTTTATATTTCATATGCCCACATTGTTTATGATTAAAGGTGGAGATCAGCTGCAGCAGAGATGTGCAGCGTGACTGAAAGTTGTTTACTGTTTTATAAAACTAATTTTCAGGCTTTAGGTCAAATAAAATCAGCTTTTTTGACTTGACATTTAAGAAATGAACTTGGCCTTTAAATAATTGTAGAATATTTGCATTTTTTGTGTTTTATAGAAGTTTTTATTAGTCAGATTGCTCAGTAAGGAAAATTACTTGTGGTTGCTGCAGTGTTGTTGTTTTGTTTAGATTATCTTCTACAGTTTAAATATATGCATCCCAGGTGAATAGAACAGAAGTGTTTATATGTTGGTTATTCATATGATAGAATAGGTATTTCTAGGCTAGGCTAGAAGATGGATGTATTGCTACACAAAAAATGTATTAGTTATTCATCCATTATTTTGAAGAGGTGGTATTATTTGGTAGAAAATGTCTACAGTCACCATGACAAAGTCAAGACCATCTGGCTAGGAACTTCACAAAGACTGTTCATGGTCCCGCCTGTAACAGGGCATGCTGTTTCCAAACATGCTGCTTAATAAGGAATGGAACAATAAAGGTTGAGTAAGTAAGAACACCGGAGGAAGATGCATGTTCCTTTGGAAAGCAGTGTCAGCTCCTTTTTCTTTTCAATATATGACAAAGCTAAAGACACAGCTCAGATTCTGAACTTTAATTTGCAACACACGAGGCATCTTCCCTTTGCCTGTTTTGAAGAAAATATTTACATATGTCTGAAATAGCCAATATTCTACTGGTTTTTCTTCCAGAGCATTGCAGTTAATTTAGCTACTGTGTACTGAACTGTACGGGCATACTGTAAGGGCGAAGTGTAGATTTGCTGTATCATCTTTGTTTCCATGCTTTATATTTGAACAGCAAAAACAGTGTTGTTTCCACATTTAGTCTAAGGTTCTCTCTATTACAACACAAAGTTTCCTCTTTTTGCAACATAAAGTAGCTTAACGGTTTTCTTTCTGCTAAGCCCTGCCCTTGCTTTCACCCTTTTCCCTATTTCATTGCATTTTCCTTATTCTCAAAGAATGTGTGAATATTGCTTAGCTCCCAAAGTGAGACCAGATTTATAGGCACACGCTCCGTGTCATAAATAAATCAGGAGACAGTTTTGGGACAAAGAAACAAACATCTTGCTATATACAGTAGATAACACAGTTGTTCCATGTTAAAATCTGTATAATTACAATTGCATCCATGTGTTGTTTTTTTTTGTATTGCTTATGTTTTTGTGTCTTTGATTTCAGGCATTTTAATTTACGAATGAAAAGGGATACCACCTTGTTTGCCCAAGATCTTAAGGTGGACGTTTCAGGAGAAGAGATTCCATATGATACCTCTCATATCTACACTGGAGAAATCTATGGTGACACTGTTTTTCTTATTTAAATCAATATGTATGAGCAGTAATGCAACCCTTTTTTTGACACTTGAATATCTGATCTTGTGTGAATTTTCTGATACTCATACCTTTTGTAATTTGGATTACCAGGTGAGAAAGGTACCTTGACTCATGGCTCCATTGTGGATGGTAAGTTCGAAGGCTTCATTCAGAGCTACCATGGTACCTACTACGTGGAACCTGCTGAGAGATACCTGGAGGGCAAAGACGTGCCCTTCCACTCTGTCATCTACCACGAAGACGATATATGTGAGTCTCCAGCAACTTGAGCAACACAAACGACAGTAGTTTTCTTATGATCATTTGAGTATGTGTAATTGGATGTTCACATATGTAAATGTGTGATCAAAAAGTGCAAGAGGAGGGCAGCTAAGCTGATGGAGGAACACTGGTGTGATCATCCCCCAGGGAGCAGAGAAACCCAGGGTGCTTATTAGCTGAGTAACACGATCTTTCTCTCAGGCTACTGGCTCATTTAAGCAGTCTTTACAATGTTGGTACTGATAGTCAACACCAAGCACACTTCACTACACTGGCACCCCATAATTTTGGAATCATCTGTGTACATATAGTTTGTGGCTGTGGGGCAAATTAAACAGAAATGTGAGATGAATTGCTAATGAGAGCCACAGGAAAGCTCACACAGCGAAGCTAGGCTCAAGTGGTGTGTAAGTACATCCATTAGCTGATCATGAATAGTGCCAGAAATAGAGTGACTCAGGGGGTTAAGTAGCTAACATTGTCTCCCATAATCCTAACAGTGTTTGTGTGTCTCTCTCACTCAGCCTACCCACATAAGTACGGCCCAGAGGGAGGTTGTGCTGATAGCACAGTGTTTGAAAGGATGAAGAAGTACCAAGCCTCTGCCATGCAGGAGCAGCCCAAGGTGAACTACAACACACATCACAATAAAGCCTCGCAGTGTTTAATATATATGGAGTTTTTGAGAATTTTTTTTTAACTGAACATCAGTGATACAGTGATGGTGCCTTTTTTCAGTCTGTGTGCAGTTCAAGTCGTAGCGTATCTTTGCTCATTTAATTAATACTGTATCCTAAACTTATCAGACATTCGTTCATCTGTTGACTGTGCAACAATACACTCAACTTGATCACTGTAAATTAACATTCACAGCAGATCAGTTATCAGCTTTCTTCTCTGTCCCACACGTTTGGAAACGTGTCTCACAGATTTTAACTCAAAAGTAAAAAACTTTTTTTAACTTAAAAGTTAAAATCTGAGTGACTTTTTGTTGTCTGAGCCGACTGGCAGCAGACCCAGATAAAGAAACACAGGCAGACAAAACGGAACACAAACTCATTAAATTAAATAAATACAAAACAGAAACAGAATCAGTTTAGACTTTTATGGGCCACTTTGTGTTATGTTCAGCTTAAGTGGGCTTTAGGAAGACTAGTTTAAATACAAGGAGGCATCACTCCATGTAATGATCTCTCCTTTCATCCACCCACTGATTGTTTTGTCATCTACATTCAAACTTCAGAAACCTGGTTATAAGATTTGATGGCAAAGAAATTGGCAGCAGAGATCTACATGGGGAAATCAAGTTTCTTCCATATCATACCCCAGTGATGCTAACCAGCATGACAGATAAATCAGTTGATTTGAAAACTGAGAACTAATGTCTATGGAGATGTAACTGGATTACTTAAATGTATGTAACACAGTAACTTGTACAATAGCATTGATGTTGTAATAAAGAAGTGGATCAGAGATTTAATGTAATAATGTATAGATTATAGCATCCAGTTTTTTTCGAGCAGCCAGAAATGTTACAAGAAAGTTAAAGTATATTTATTTTCATTTGAGACAAGCTGTTACTCATCTTAAATTTCTCCATGTATTGATGAAAGCTAAACTTCTACCTAAAACTAGTCTCGGTTTATATCTGCAGTTTAACCAAAAAAGATTTTGAACCTTTTTCTTGTTTTGCATCTTTTTTCTAATTCAAACAAAATTAGCAGCCAGAAATTACAATTAATTTTTCTTTTGTTTGTACAGAAGGGGACACAAACTGAATATACATAAAACTCCACACAACACAAGATATGCACCCAACAGTTTTCTATTTTAGTTTGTAAAAAATGGGATGTTAATGGGATGTTTCACCATATTCTTGTGCCACACACAGTACACGTTCGGAAGCAGAGTTGCAGTTCGTGAATATACTGCAGCTGAAAACCTGCAGCCTAAAAATAACAGGCATTATTTATTTAGCAACTGTTTGGTTGAAAATCTAAATGTATATATAGTATATATTTTATTTAAGTATTTCCTATTTTGCATCTCTTGTGATGTTCAAACTAGGAGCTCCACACCGAGACCGACTCTAAAGGCCCTGTGCTGCTGAGGAAGAAGAGGATGGCCCAGGCTGAGAAAAACACCTGCCAGCTTTTTATTCAGACTGACCACCTCTTCTACAAGTACTACAAGACCAGAGAGGCTGTCATTGCTCAGGTATTGCGCAGGCACTGTCGCTTACTTAACACATGCTACTGTGGTGCTGTTAAAATAAAATTTACTCAGTCGAGTGCGGAGGATTTGTGTCTGGTGATCTTGGTGCAAAGTGCATTTTTAACCAGCAGTAACAGCTAATTATTGTAAAGGGTAAAGGCTTATTAGTGTTGCAATAATAGCACATCCTGTGTGGTACAACGGGTGAGTCATAACACAAAGGATTAAAAAACAGCATGAAAATCACTCCGAATGAGGGTTTTATTGGCAAATGCCTGGTTTCCTGTTAATACACAACATATATCAGCCAAACCAAATGTCCATTAAAGTATGACTCCTGTGGATACATAATATGTTTAAGGAGCAGTTTGACATTTTTGAAAATATGGGTAGTCACTTTCTTTCAGAGAGTTATACAAGATGAATGAGTTAAATCAAACTAACTCATTAAATCTCTTTCAGATCTCCAGTCATGTGAAGGCCATTGATGCCATTTATCAGGGTACAGATTTCATGGGTATTCGCAACATCAGCTTCATGGTGAAAAGGATCAGAGTGAGTATTGTGTTCGTTTTAGGTTTTGATTATAGATTTGGTCACTATTATTCCCCTGGTCTTATTATAATGCTTCTCTGTAGATAAACACTACCAACGATGAGAGGGACAGGTCCAACCCATTTCGCTTTGCCAACATTGGTGTGGAAAAGTTCCTGGAGCTGAACTCGGAGCAGAACCATGACGATTACTGCTTGGCTTATGTTTTCACCGACAGGGACTTTGACGATGGGGTGTTGGGTCTGGCCTGGGTGGGAGCCCCCTCAGGTACTAAAACACAGTCAACAAGCAACTGCAAACCGTCAGTCTTCACACATCACATTGTACATAGTATTCAGACCTTTTACTCAGTGTTGAAGCACACACTTTTTGGGTGTGATGCAACAAGCTTTGCACGCCTGGGTTGGGATATTTTCTGGCACTATTCGTTTCCAAATCCTCTCAAACTCAGTCAGGTTGAATGGGGACCATTGGTGGGAAGACATTTTCAGTGCACAGCCATTCAGTTATCTCCAGAGATAGTCAGAAGTCAGGGTTCTGGCTGGACACAGTTGTCCCTAAGCCACTACTGTGTTGTCTTAGCTGTGTGCTTAGGATTCTTGTCATGTTGGAAGATGAACTCTTGGCTCAGCATAAGATAAACCTTTATTCATCCCACAGTGGGGACATTTCCTAAGCAGGAGGTCCTGAGTGGAGCAGGTTTCTGTACTTTGCTCCATCCAGGTTTCCCTTGACCCGGACCAGTCTCCCAGTCACTGAGGAGAGGCTTCTGTCTGGCCACAGTCCCATAAAACCCAGATTGGTGGTGGGCTGCAATGAGGATTTCCTTCTGGAACTTTGTTCCATCCTCACACAGGATTTTTTCAGCTCAGTCAGAGTGACCATCGGGTTCTTGGTCACCTCTCCTACTATGGCCCTTCTCTCTCGATTGCTCAGTTTGGCCGGGCGACCAGCTGTTATAACTTATAAGAGTGCTGATTGTACCAAACTGCTTCCACTTGAGAATTATGGATGCCACTGTGCTCCTGGGAACATTTAATGCAGCTGACATTTTTTTGGATCCTTCTCCAGGTCTGTGCCTTGCAACAATCCTGCCTCTGAGCTTTGCAGGCAGTTCCTTTGACCTTGTGGCTTTTGCTTGGATACATTATGCACTGTCAGCTGTGAGGCCTTCTATAGAGAGTACCTTCTCAAATCATGTCCAATCAATTTAATTTACCGCAGCTGGACTCAAGTCAAGGTGTAGAGACATCTCAGTAATGATCAAGAGAAATGAGAGGCACCTAAATTTCAAGTGTCGGGCAAATGGTCTGAATACTTTCAGTTCTTTTTAATAAATGTACAGACATTTCTAAAATTCTGTTTTCACTTTGTAATTATGGGACACTGAGTGTAGATTAATGAGAAAAAAAATGAATTTCACCTATTCTAATACATCTGTGAGGCACAGTGAAATAGTAACCGCTACATAGTTTATGTTTTCACAGAAAATATTTCACTTGAAAAAACGTCATAGTGTGAGTTCTTGTCCTTATGATGGCAAAAAAAAAGTTAATCACATTTGCTTTCCTTAATGAGCAGAATCCTTCATGTGTGTGTGTTTTTTTTCCTTCTCAGGCAGCTCCGGAGGCATCTGTGAAAAAAGCAAGCTGTACTCAGATGGCAAAAAGAAGTCTCTGAACACTGGTATAATCACTGTACAGAACTATGCCTCCCACGTACCTCCAAAAGTCTCCCATATCACTTTTGCACATGAAGTAGGACACAACTTTGGCTCCCCGGTGAGTTACTCAGATGTACCACATTTCTGCACAGTGTGAAGGAATGTATTAGGGGTTTGTACACTTTGTCCTTCTTCTTTTAACCCATGATTTTTTATTTCTTTATCACTCTCAGCATGACTCTGGATCTGAGTGCACCCCAGGAGAATCCAAGAGCCAAGACAAGAAGGAGAAGGGCAATTATATCATGTATGCAAGAGCTACATCAGGAGACAAGCTCAACAACAATAAATTCTCCATCTGTAGCATTCGCAACATCAGCCAAGTGCTGGAAAAAAAGAGAAGCAACTGCTTTGTCGGTATGTTTTGATGTCTACTGTTTTGCACCTTTGATTTTAACTTAATAGTCCATGCAGGGATTTGTTTTGGATTTGTGAATAGAAACTACAATACTATTCAAATTTGTACCCTTCTAATGAGTGTGGGAGCGTTTTAAACTGACCACTGTGGTAGGAGAGTCAGTCCAGGTAAATAAATACACCCAAAATCTGGCTGCTATTGAGTTTGAAAACCAATACTGGCCTTAGTCCAGTGTTATTTTTACAATATTTGGCAGATGGTTGAATCATACTATTTTTATCTTCTGCTTTCAAATCAAAAGCAAACAAACAAAAAAAATGCAACCACATGGTTTCTAAAACCAAACTATGCCAAGCAGTGAAGAGCCTTGTCTGGTTTAAGTGATCTTAGTGAGAAAATATCCAATTTTGGTGTTGGCTTCCAAAAACTGCCTGACATTTCAGCTTTTCCGCCAGCAGAATAATGAGGGTGTTTGTGTGGCACTACTGTTGCAATGGGCTCTCACAGGGTTCTGTTTCTATTTGAACTTACCCGCTTACATTTTGTTATTGCAACAGCTCATTCTCTTTCATTCTGTATTTATTTGGTTTGATTTTGTAACGACAGTTTTCATCGTAAATTTCAGATTTTCCATACACTTTTATCTCTTTTTAAAAGAAAGTGAAAGCAGAGAAACTGAAAGAATGTTCTAGCTTTTGGGGACCAGATACAATGTGTTGTTTTTTTTTTCCTTCCCCAAACAGAGTCTGGCCAGCCCATCTGTGGCAACGGCCTGGTGGAGCCAGGAGAGGAGTGTGACTGTGGCTACAGCGATCAGTGCCGGGACCAGTGCTGCTATGACGCAAACCAACCTGACAATAAGAAGTGCAAATTAAAGCCCAATAAAGTGTGCAGGTAGATGTGGTTGTTATTTTTTCACTTATATTTTGCCTGACCAGCACAGGAAGTGCTTCCAGCTTATTTGTATTAATTGAATCTCTTACTCTCTCTTTACTACTAGTCCAAGCCAGGGTCCTTGTTGTACCGCCGAGTGCACTTACAAGGGCCGTAACGAGAAGTGCAGAGAGGAGTCAGAGTGCGCTCACCAGGGCATGTGTAACGGAGTCAGTGCCCAGTGTCCCACCTCTGAGCCCAAGGCCAACTTCACTGCCTGCCATGGGGAGACACAAGTCTGCCTCAACGGGGTGAGTGTCTGAAGACTTTACACCTGGAAGAACCAGTTGTTATAGCAACTTCATATTCATAGCACTCAGTGTCTAATCACGCCTGTGCCCATGCTCCTCCCCCGCAGGGCTGCTCTGGCTCCATCTGTGAGAAATATGGGCTTGAGGCATGCACCTGTGCCAGCCAAGATGGTAAAGACGAGACTGAGCTTTGCCACGTGTGCTGCATGGAGAAGAGTGAGTCATTTACCTTTCCACTCTGGATAATATAATATTTTTATCTTTGTTGTTTGTCTTTTGTCATTTGAATTGCGCTGACCGTTATTCATCTCCGCAGTGAATCCCAACACGTGCAGCAGCACTGGATCAGAGCGTCTGGCTCGCTTTTTTAATAAGAGAGTGACCACACTGCCAGCTGGCTCTCCTTGCAACGACTTCAAGGGCTACTGTGACGTGTTCATGAAGTGCCGTCTGGTGGATGCAGACGGGCCACTTGCCAGGCTGAAGAAGGCCATCTTCAACCCAGAGCTCTATGAGAACATTGCAGAATGGATTGTGGTATGTGTCGACTCCTTGATTCTGATTGGATCATTTGTTCTTGTGCGCTGTTTTTTTTAAAAATTTCGTTTGAATTGTGCTTCGTTCTTTAGGCTCATTGGTGGGCAGTGCTATTGATGGGTATTGCTCTCATCATGCTCATGGCTGGCTTCATTAAGATCTGTAGTGTGCACACACCGAGCAGTAACCCCAAACTTCCCCCTCCCAAACCACTTCCAGGTGAGTCCAGAGGTTTGCAAAGAAGGTTTTGTCAGAACAGAGGAAAAGGAGATTATTAGATAAAATTGGCAATCTGGTAATCGTATGCACACTAACACCACCTGCTGACAGTAATGAGCTTGTTATTTGGTATAATTTATATTAATTATATTTGATTGTCGTTTGGAAAACGTTCATAAAATGTTTGCACAGGATAAAAGGCAGAATTTTGACCAAAATAAAA